>VWYK01104100.1:233373-257223 GCA_013399775.1 Semnornis frantzii
GGCCCCGCTGCTCCGCCGTCATGTGGGCGGCGATGACCCGCTTGGTCTCCTCCAGGTCGGGGTGCAGCAGCAAGTCCCGGCGGCCGCCCCGGCCGTACAGACCCTCCGGGCAGGGCTCGTAGAGCGACAGATCCTCCATGAACTTGGTGGCCTTCAGTGCCATGTCCTCCTCGTACTTCTCCATGCTCGGGCCGGAGCCCCGCGGGGCGGGGAAAAGAACGGCGAACTCCGCGAAAGCACAACCCAGAGTAGAAGGAAAAAAAGGGGAAAAAAACCAAATAAAAAAAGCAAGCAAAACAATGCAAAAGCCGAACAAAAAAGAAAAGCACCCCAAAAATCAATCCCTTTCCCGCGGTCCTGGCGGGACAGCGGAAGACGCAGCTCCCTCTCCGGAGGGCTCCTCGGCGGCGGCCAGGCGAGGCTGCAGTTACCCCGGCGGCATCCCCCCGGTGCGGCCGGTCCGCCCGGCGAAGCGCGGCGAGCGTAGACGAGGAGCCCCTGTGTCACTTTCCAGCCTTAAATAAGTTGCTCGGTCCAGTCAATGGCGCGCTGCGCGGAGGAATTTGCGCTCGGCGGCTCCCTGCCCCCGCCGCCCCCGGCNGGCAGGGACTCCTTTGTGTGGGGCAGGAATGCGAGGAAGGAGACTGGGCGCTGCGTCCCGCTGGAATGTAGTTAATGCCGGAGCCAAACAATGATTTTCACCGAGTCAGGCAGGGAGAGGGCGGCCGTGGCGCTGCTCGGCGGTGGGGTCGGCAGCTCCCCTCCGAGCTCAGCACTCGCCGGGCGCTGCCCGGGGGCTGGCGGTGCCGCTGCTCGTCGCGGACTGGGAGGTGGCGAGGCTGTCACCAGGAAGCCGGGGGCTCGGCGGAGCCTCCGGGGGAAGCCGCGCGGAGAGGGCCGCCCGGGGTTCCCGCCTTCCGGGGGGCTTCGCTGCTCTCACCCCCGACTGGAACTTTCTAGCTGGACCCGCGGCGGGCAGCTCTTGCCCGCCCTCCTACCGGGGCTGGGGAGCGCCGTGTGAAGCCGCCGAGTCGTTGGTGGTGCCGGGAGCGGCCCCGGTGCTGCCGGGAGCGGCCCCGGTGCTGCGAATGACTCACACCTGTGCGAAGCCCCAGAACCGGCCTGGGGACTCCACGGGGAGGACCTGTGCTGCAGCACGACAGCTGGTGACTGTTTGCAGTCCTTTATTTAGTTTGAAAAATGCAATACCGAGAGACACGACAAATACATCATGGCCTCGAGCACTCCGCTCTGGGGATTGACATGCGTCTAGAACAGAACGCTGCAGTCGCTGGAACTTCCAAAGAGCTTCATCTCTCCATCCGCCAACAAACACGACTCAGCGCTGCTTGCTGCTGACATCTGCACGCACATGAGAAAAACCTGTCGGGAGAAGACCGACTTCAAAAAAGGCGCTGAACTGAGACCTCCCATACTACGCCGTAGCCCACAGTTCTTTTTTTTTTCACACCTAAACTGCACATCCCTGAACCATCATTTGTGCTGACAGCAGAAATGCTGACAAATCCCTAACGAGTACTTGAGCAGTGTCCTTAAACTGTAGGTGCTGAGCACCCTGTCAGGAAAGAAAGGTGTTGCAAGTTCGAGCTGTAAGCACTCTGCCCTGCCAAGAACATTTTATCCTGTTATCATACCTAATTAAACACTGAAAGCAACTGTGTCCTCATGTCCTCAAAAATGTCCCCAGCTGTGGAGGGCAATTGATTGGCAATCTGCTTGTTTGCACGTGCAGGGGTGGCAAGCAAAAAAAAAAAAAAAAAGCCAACAAACCTCATAAACGTGCAGGGCAAGACCTGAAAAGCAAATCATTAGGCATGGGAGAGGGAGCCCACTGGCAGTGCCAACATGCTCCTGCAAAGCAAACCAGCCTCGGGAGTTAAGAGCTCTTTTTTCACCTGTTCACGTTGCCTTCTCTGGCAGTCTCCTAAGCTGGCTGTTACCATGTGCTTCTGATCCTTGCACTTGTGGAACAGTCACATTTCACCTCCAGGTGTCTGGTGGTCAGAAGCACCTCTCGCAGTGGTGCATCCTGGTGCATATCCTCACTGCTCCAACCAACACGGCGTGGGGCATCGGCAGAGAAAGCTTCCCCAGCCAGTCTGCCATTGCACTGAGGGGGCTCAAAGCAGCAGCTCGACATCCCTGCCCCTCTCAGGCCTTGCACTGTGATAAGGCAGTCATCAAAGACACAGACTGTGCTGTTAGCCCTGAAGCATGGACGGGTACCCACTGCTGCCTGGGAACTTCCTTCCACGGAGCATGTGGAAATCACTGGTGACTTGAGCCCTCATCCACTCCACCTGGAACTCCTGCACTAAGCTCTCTTGGGGCAGTTGAGAGTCTCCAGGGCTGCTGCTTTCAAGTGAGTCTATGCAGAGCTCCTTCTTCAGTCGTTCCCGAGGCCTGCACTGGGGTGAGCTATCCTCTTACTGACTTAGAGCTGCTTACTGCCCGTTGTTATAAGGTTGTCCTCCTGAGAAACTAGATGAGGCTCATGGCCAGCCTGGGAACGTGGTCCACAAGAGCACATGTAAAGAACAATTAATTTATTCTGGTTTTTGGTTTGTGGGTTTTTTTAAAGAAATTTTACAACATTGGGTAACTTTGCTATCAGAGCAGGCAGGATAGAGTGGGAGGCTCTGCTGTGTGCTCATGCAGGGAAGCGTTTTGGACAGCTATCTTTAAAGCAGGAACTGTGTGAGCTGCTTGTCCTTCTGCAGCTCTGTCCTGAGCCACAAACATGCCCTTGTTCCGCCTTCTGAGCCAGCACAGTTCTATCCTGCTTCTGCTGCCAGCAGGTAGCAAATTTCTGCTGTAAGCATCTTGGTACATAAGGTGTTAAAGCATCCTGAGGACTGGGAGAACCTGAGGAATCTGAGAGAAGAGCCCTTTTTAGTAAGCAGTGTGGCTCAGAGGACACAAATCACTTTCTTGTACTGCTGAAGGCCCAGGCTCAGTAAGTAAATCCTGACAGCCAGGCCTAGCAGAGCCTCTCCCTATGTCCTTTTCCCATCTCAGCCCTGCTGCAGGGGCAATACTTCGCTTGCTCTTCACCAGCAACTCCCACTTCTGTCATACACATAATGAACATCACATTTATTTACACCACAGCCCACATGGGTGAAATAAGCAAGTTTGCAGTAGCTCAAGCCCTGCTGCCTTTCTCCTGGGGCATGGTACCTGCTGGGCTGTGCACACACAAAGTGTGGGGTTCAAGCTGCTGGTGCTGGGAGAAGTACCCTCGGCTTTCTCCTTAGAGACAAGACAACCCAGAGGAGTGGTGATTGCAGCTTGACAATCCTGAGGGTTTGCCTTTGCTTCCTTTTAAATACATTTGCTTCATTTCAGCCAGCAGTAAAACCTGTACATTGCAAATCAGACTCACATTTCTGCAAGGAAGAGCACGAGAGCTCCCACAGGGTTACAGAAGCTGAACTTCAGTCCTTGATTTGGTGTGGTAATCCTTACACCTGATTTTGTGGTCTATCAGTAAATCAGACATTAAGGCAAGGCAGCTGCCTCTGTTAAATAAACTCCTTTGTCTATGACTTAAAGGGAGCAAAAAGGCCAGGTGGAGTTATTGATCTGTGAATATCAGCTGTCTGGGCCTCACAGGCAGCAGCTCCTGCTTCCACTAATTGCCAGTGCCTGCAAGGAGACCCTGCCCAAGCCACCAGGCAGAGAGACCCAATGGGCTGGCAGCTGGGGATTTTGTCTCCCGGAGCTGCAAATGGTTTATCACCAACAAAGCAGAGAGTCTGTCCGTGTAAGAACTCGCTGCTGAAACTCCAGAGCTGCTGAAGACAATGCCAGCAACCCCACTGACTGCCCTTGTGGGGGGATGATGTATCAGAGCTGGATTCACTGACACAAGGCAGGAGGCAGCTCTTTGTCTCACTCCATCCAGCTACCAGTTTGAAGCTGCTCTGCAGATTTGCTTACTGAGTTGCATGCTGCCTGTTTTGTGTTTGCTGTGGTGTTGTTTTTTGCATTCTCCTTCCTTGTCTCCAACATTAAGAAACCAATTAAATTATAACTCTTATTTACCTTGTGGAGTTCACAGGATTATTACCCAGGGATTTACTGTTTGGATTTCCACTTCCAAAACTGATTGGTGAAGATTTTTATTATTTTTTTTTTTTTTAACCCTGGTCTAAGCCTTGTTAAAAACCCCAAACCCCTGTGAAATTCACACAGAAACTATGCTGAGGAATATTGTTCTTTTGGAAGGAGTGACTGAATGTCTTTGGCAGGGTAGCTGCACTGTGGTTTACTGCTTTGTTTTGCTCGTTTGGGCCTTGTGTGTTAACTTGTGCAGCCTTTTTGGAAAACAGCGTCTGGCCATTGCTATGCATTTGGACTCCTGTTTGCAAATCACCTTGTTCTGACACGTCCTTCAAGACTCCTCCCTCGCAGTTGCTCGCAGCTGCTCCGAGGTGCAGCTGGTGCCTGTGTTTTAGGGCACCACCTCCTGGCAGACGCCGCACACTGTACCCGCACGGCTGCCTCTGCCAGGCACAACTATTTCAAGTATTTTCGACCGACACCGCTCTGCAGGCTCGCAGGTCATTCCTCATTCTAAATCTGCAGTAAAACGCTCTTTCACATTTTTGACATTCCTCTTATTCACTGCCAATGCAGCTATTCACTGTGCCACACAAGTATAAATGGGGACAGACCCTGTGAAATTCCAGGCACAACAGGCACTTTGTGAGCCACTTCGGTCCGACAGACAGCACATGTCCAAGTACTCCTGATTAATACCCCATGGATGGAGCTCATTTCTTTCATAGTCTCATCTTCCACTTTTCTGACACATTTCAGACAATAACACTTCTGGCCAAAAGCAGCTTATTGGCTCATGCTCTGGAGACTGCACATGGCCCTAGTCATGCTTACTTGCCTTCACTCTGCATTCAAACACAGTCACTTAGCTTAGCAGCAGCCACTGCGTTTGCACAAATGGATAATCGAGTCAGCTGGCTCAGTTAGCAGGGCTCCCACCTCCTGCTTTAGAGCAGATCTTAGGTTTATAAAGCTTTTTGTTTTAGACACTTGGAAATAGAAAAACAAACTTGGGACTCTACAAAGATGCTGAGAGGGCTGCAGCAGCTCTGCTGTGAGGACAGGCTGAGAGAGTTGGGGCTCTGCAGCCTGGAGAGGAGAAGGCTTCCAGGAGAGCTTGGAGTGGCCTTGCAGGATCTGAAGGGGGCTGCAGGAAGGCTGGGGAGGGACTATTGACAAGGTCTTGCAATGCCAGGACAAAGGGCAATGGGTTTGAAGTGTCAGAGGGGAGACTGGAAGTGGATGTTAGGAGGAAGTTGTTTGGAGTGAGGGTGGTGAGACACTGGCACAGGTTGCCCAGGGAGGTTGTGGCTGCTCCCTCCCTGGAGGTGTTCAAGGCCAGGTTGGAGGCCTTGAGTGGCCTCTACTAGTGGGAGGTGTCTCTGCCCATGGCAGGGGGTTGGAACTGGATGATCCTTGAGGTCCCTTCCAACCTTCCCATTCTGTGATTCTACAGAGCTCCAGTTTTTCCTGAAGTGATAAAAAGAAAGCCCTGATACTGGAACCCATCATCCAGCAAAGAACAAACACAGCACTGGTGCCTCTAATGAAAGTGAGAAGCACTGTGTTAGGGTGAGACTGCTCTAGATGTGCCCCCCTTATTCTCTGCTGCTGAAAACTGCCAACTAACTCTATCCTCCTCTTAGAGGCAGGCTTCGAGTGCTGACCTCCTGACCTGCAATACAACACTCTTCAGCTCTGGTAAGGATCACTTCAGGAGGATATTGTCTTGTTGGGAACACCAATTAATTTACATTTTCCATATAAAATGGTACTCCAGAGATCACAGTGGGTAGCTGAAAGCCACAAACAGGTCTGCAGGAAGTACAGCAGAGCTGCTCCATAGCAATGGCACTAATGAAGGGCAGTCTCACACGGGTCTGTATTCTGCATCCTTTGCAGTCTCCATCTTGTAGCCTCCTCTTGATCCTCAGTAATGCTGCAGTTCTGTCACCTCTTTTCTCACAGAGCTCTCCCACTGCTGCAGGACTTGCCTTAGTCCTCAGCTACTAGATACAGTACCTCCAGGTTCCTCCTACCACATTCACCTACATCCCTTGGCAGCCTTGCCAGTGCTCTTCTGTCTCTGATTTATCTTCTCCTGGGTCCACCTGTCATCTACCACCTTCACTCTCTTTGTAATATCCACAGCTCCTAGTAGCTCCCTATACTTATGTTTAGGTATCTTAGCTACTTTTTCCCCCAGGACACTCCTGCTATCTCCAGCCACCACTGGTTAGATGCACAAAAAGGAGCAAGCTGCCAGACTTGCACACAGGCCCTGGCACCAGCAGGCACTGTGAGTAGCACTTCTCTCTTCCTTATCTACAGCCACTTACCTGTGTAACTGCAGTAGTTTGGAGGTCACTGGTGCAACTGCTTGAGGTTTGCAAGCTGCTTCAAATGTTGCTGGAGAGGACTGGCAGAGCAATTCTGTAAATACCTTTTTCTGCAAAAGCTGTCTCACTCTCACGTGACTGAAGTGGGCTGATGAGAAAGACAAAGACAACATGGATCCAAACAGCAATTTTCTTCTTAGCTGCAGCAAGAGGAGGGTGGGCCACCAGGTCAAGAGGTGATTCTGCCCCTTCACTCTGCTCTTGTGAGATCCCACCTTGAAGAACCTTGAGAATGCCTCTCAACTAGACTTGGCTGCTCAAGGCCTCATCTCACTTGGCCTTGAACATCCCCCTGTGGAGAAGGCATCCACAGCCTCCCTGGGCAACCTATTCCAGAGTCTTACCATCCTTGTACTGAAGAACTTCTTCCAGTCTTATCCTACTGTCCCTCAACTTCAAACCATTCCCCCTTGTCCTACTGCTGAACACCCTGATGAAAAGTCCCTCTGCCGCCTTCTTGTAGGATCCTTCAGGGATTGGAAAGCAACTCTATGGTCCCCCTGGAGCCTTGTCTAGGCTGAACAACCCCAGCTCCCTCAGCCTATCTTCATAGCAGAGATGCTCCAGCCCTTGGATTTTGTGGCCTCCTCTGGACTCTGTGTCCTTATGCTGGGGACACCAGAACTGGACGCAGTCTTCGAGGTGGGGGTCTCACAAATGCTCTACACTGAAGAGGCCAATAATTGATTGTCCAACAGAAAGAACATTCACAAAAGTTTTATTAAAAAAATTCCCCTTTCACCTCAAACAAGTGAAGCTTAAGTTCTGTACTACTAGGTTATGTTTAAAAAATGAAAATAATACAGTCATTTTGGAAGGCTATACAGTGTAAAATCCCACCGGTCGGCATCAGCGTGGACTGTGCAAGCAAATATCGCAGCTATTGCAGATGTCATTTATTTGGTCCATCAGATGTACAGTATAGGAGTATCTGAGCTTACAAAACATCAAATATAAATAACCTGAAACTGTAACAATACACAAAAAGTTGCTTCTTACATTGACATACCAGGCAGTACGAGCTGAAAACCTTGAGGAAATGAGAACAGTTTTACAGTAATGTACAAAGTGCCAGCTGAGCTCGAAGCCCACTGGTAAAACATGGCACTCGTCTGCTTCAGCCAATTCTCTTCTTGATTTTCTTCTTTGCTTGTTCAGGGTGTGAAAAATGTTTAGGACTAGGCAGAAAAAAAGATTTTTCTTCAAGTGAAAATAAAATGAAATTAAAAAACCAAACAGAAGTAGCTGCTGGAAATCTGGGCATCAGGTGATGACCTTGGGCCAAACAAGAGCAGGGTTTGGGTTGTTTTTTTTCCATCCTATTTTATTATAGCAAAAACGTGTTTACACTAAAACAACATGCTGCTTTTCATGACTGTTTAAGCAAATACTTATCTGTGAGTATTTATCAACTATGTTTCTACTACACTTAATATATGGAATTAATGGAAAAGCTTCCGTAAGAGTCTACTGAGATGAGAGCTTTATCTTCGAGAGAAGCAGACACAAATTCTTTTGGTACTCACTTTGAACAAAGGCCTTAAAATCAGTCTAGTTCTGGACATTTTTCACATCCCAACAGAATCTGCTGTTACTGAATTCCATGATCTGGATGGTTTTGTCAAGGGGCACAGGCATGCTCAGTCTAATGCTATGATTTCGTCCTCATCCTCTGTCTGCTCAGCACGGGCTCGCTTCGTCCCACCGCCCTCTTTCTCTTCCAGCTTTCTCTTGCGGCTTTTGCTCTCCTTATCGTCAGCAGCATCGCCCGAAGTACCCTCACCTTCTTCTTCAATAAGCACTACTTCATCTTCCTCTGGAGCTGCAAAATGAAAGGTTCAAAACAGCCCACTCAGCTTTGGACAGAAGCACGTCAGCAGCACAAGGAACGCATTTCGGAGCACTCCTTGCCCACAGCCTTTGTCATTTGACTGCAGAGCAGTTGGAGTAGTTCCGAGATCAGGATCAAACAGGCTTCTTGCTGGTCTGAAACTGCAGCAGGGCAGGCTTAGGTTGGACATCAGGAGAAGTTCTTCACAATGTGGGTGGTGAAATACTGCAGCAGGCTGCCCAAGGCTGTGGTTGAGGCCCTACCCCTGGAGACATTCAAGGTCAGACTTTATGTGCCCTGGGCAGCCTGATCTCTCTGGAGGTGTCCCTGGTGACTGCAGGGGAGTTGGACTTTAGATGGCCCCTTCCAAGCCAATGCAACCCGTGAATCTGTTGTTGCCTCTTCACTAGAAGTATGGAAAAAGCTGCAATAACCCAAAATGATGGAAAATGAATCCTAGAATGGCTCAGGTTGGAAGGGACCTCAGAGCTCATCTCCTCCAACCTCCCCACCCTGGGAGGGACACCTCTCAACTAGACTCAGCTACTCAAGGTCTCATCCAGCTCGGCCTTGGACATCCCCAGGGAGAAGGCAGCCACAGCCTCCCTGGGCAGCCTGGGCCAGTCCCACCAGAACTGCACATTTGTCTGCAGCAGCCCTTCAGAGAAGAACTTTTGCACACTGAGCTTCAGTTGGTTCCTTGAGGTGGATAACAGTTATTTTGTAAGCAGATGAAGACATCTTAAGGTAATGAGACATTGTCACAGACATCTACAAAGCAATTCTTAATCTGAAGGGGAAAAATAACCAAACCTGGTTGATTCTTTTTTGTCAAGCAATAGCATGACCACCAGATGGGTCTGACTTCATTTAAATCACTGTGACAATGATGAGCTCACACTCCACCAGGTGTGTGTGACATAATTTCAAGATGTATTTACTGTGAAATGTGCATTTTTCTATTCTGTGATATATTTATACACAAATGATCACATTTAAAACAAATGCTGTTTATTTAATGATGGCAAATCTAAGCCATGAAATTTTGCTGCTGAAAGACTGCTCTGTTTGCTTTAATACTGATACTGTTACTTACCTGTTGATGTTGAGGGCTGTGCTCCATCATCACTACCATTGGTAATGTTCTTTGACGTTGGTTCTGATGGTTTAGGGCCAATCTTTTCGGGAGTATCACCAACAACTTCAAACTCTACATCTTTTCCTAGGTCTTCACTGCAGACAAACAGAGATGCTTTTAATCAGCTAGGTGAGAATCAACCCCCCTGGCTTTTTCACAGAGTGTGGCATTCAAGTGTTAGAGCATCCTGCAGCTGTGGCAAAAGGAGAAAAACACTAAAAAGGGGGAAAATCAGTTCAGTCCTCCTTTAGAATTTATATTTTGTCTATTCATAAACACTGCTCCACCCAGAAATAATCCTTCCTGGGGGTTCCCTCTCTTCCTCAGTGTGACATTGCAGCCTGGCACTCTGTGCCTGTGTGGTTCCTATTCTGACTGAAAGCACAGAGTGCTCAGTTGGTGTACACAGGATGGATCTTATTATCCAGGGTTAACCCCCCCCAGTTATTTCCAAGTGACCTCTCATTGCACTGCTGTACCTGAACACAGCTACTCATGCAAAGGACCTACTACTGCAGTAGGCTGGGGTGGCTTGTTCTGGGTTTTGCCTTTTAAAATTCTTATTTCTAAACAGAAGTTTCTCACTTTGTTGGCTGCCCCAAAAGCAAATATGGTGTTGCTCTGCATTTTTAACTTGTGGAAAGACAAATGCTGTGTAAAGGCAAACTATTTAAATAAACTTTGTCCAGTTACCTTTGTAAAAAAACAACCAAAACAAACAAAAACCCCAACAAAAACACTCCAAACAACAAAACCAACAAGCCAAGCCACCACACCAACCAAACCAAAACCAACCCAACCTCCCTTAACTCTATAAATTAATTTTTAAAAATTCCTTTTTATTCTACATTCAAAAACAAATCCGAACACACCAACCCCAAGCCCCAAAACCACAACCACCAAACCAACAGCAAACCAAAATCCCTAAACTCTGTAAATTAATTTTAAAAATCACAATTCATTTTTACTCTGTATTAAAAAAGAATAAAGGCACCACACCAACTCCCAAACCACCACACCAACCAAGCCAATTACCCTAAACTCTATCACTTCATTAAAAACAATTCCTCTTTTGACTCTGCACTTTTTTTTTCCCCCACAGCTTAATCTCTTCATTAGTTTAAAACTCCAAGTTTGTGGAACTGAACTGCAAATGTACACAAAAAGAGTGATTTGGGACTCCTTACCTGTGCAGCACATTGATTAACAGTGTGTAGTCCTGGAGGAAATCATCTGCTTGTAGTCGAGTGCCATTTCGAATCCCAAAGTCTGATAATTTCCTGTGGTTATTTGCTACGAAAACAGGGAGAGACTGCATGGATGCAGCTTTTAACTAAGCTCCTTTGCACCTCAGTCAAGGTGATGAAATGGGAAGTCCAGCACTTTCATGTACCATTAATTAGCTCTTTTTAAAGCTGACTCTTCAGCATAGCAGGAGTTAACACTGCTTATGTCTGACTTACATCATATTCAAGCACTTCGCTATTCATGGAATGGTACTGGGTTGGAAGGGACCTCTGGAGATCATCCAGAGCAGGTTCACCCAGGGCAGATTGCACAGGAACCCATCTGGATGGTCTGCAAAGTCTCTAAAGAAGGCAACTCCACAGGCTCTCTGAGCAGCCTGCTCCAGGGCTCCTGCACCCTCACACCAAAGAACTTTCTCCTTGTGCTGAGGTGGAACTTCCTGGGTTCCAGTTTGTGTCCATTGCCACAGGACACCAGTGAAAAGAGCCTGGCCCCTTCTTGACACTCATCCCTCAGGTATTTGTGACCATAAAGTAGATCTCTTCTCATCCTTCTCTTCTCCAGACTCAGCAGCCCAAGGTCTCCCAGCCTTTCCTGATCAGACAGATGTTCCAGTGCCTTCATCAACCTCATAGCTTCCACTGGGCTCTCTCCAGCATATCCGTGTCTCTCTTGAACTGGGACACCCAGAACAGGACACAGTATTCTAGACATGGTCTCATGAGGGCAGAGTAGAGGGGCAGGAAAACCTTGACCTGCTGGCCACACTCTGCTGAATGCACCCCAGGAGACCATTTGCCTTCTTGGCCACAAGGGCACATTGCTGTCCCATGAATAACCTTGTCCACCAGGACTCCAAGGTCCTTCTGCATGGAGCTGCTTTCCAGCAGGTCAACCCCTACCCTGTACTGGTGCAAGGTGTTGCTCCTCCCCAGGTGCAGGACTCCACACTTACTCTTGCTGACCCTCAGTAGGCTTAACATTCAGGAGATAGTATTTGCATGACTACAAGTGTCTACAAGTGTTCAAAAAAGACCAGTAGCTAAGATCATGAAGGAGACATTCAAAGAGAGGCATTCAGTATAGCTGTTCAGCTATATTTCTGAAAGGAATCCTGACACTCCAGTGAAAAGCACTTCACATAGGAAGGCTGAACTGGACAAGCAGGCTTGTAGACACCACCACTAACTCCTACTGACTCACTTGAGTACTTGCACATCCAGTTCTCTTCAAATAGTGCTCTACAGGATGAACACCAAAACATCTGCTGTACTTCCATAGCTTGGTTTCTTCCTAGTTTTTACCTACTCTTTTCCAGGAAGCTTCAGCATACACACCTTCTGTTTCACCTTCCTCTGAAGAGATAAGGATAGTTCCTTTTCCATCGTCTATTTGTACATCTGGTGCTACCATAGCAAACTTTTCTTTCACTATCTGAAAAGATGAATGGGATTATTTAATCAGTGTCTGATTAAAAACACTTAGAGCCTTGAACTACTTTTTCTGGCCCAGGCTGATTCTCAGGCACCTACTGCAAGCCTGCACTTCCCCCCTCACCACTTGCACAAACTAAATAATTGCATTTTTACTGTCTGAAACCCACAGGTTCTGATTGAAAAAAATTGTTTAGTATTGTTTCATAAATTACAGAATTCAGTCAGTGACTGTGCAGCAGTAATGTGGCTACTGAACTATCCAAGTGAAGTACAAATGTAGTTTTTGCTGTTATATATGACCAGGCTTTAAAGCCACCACAAAATCAAATACTCAGAACATGCTTTTGCAGGAGATAAAAGGGCAAAGAGCACACTGCCTAATCTGACTGCTCCTAGAGCTGAGGGAAAGGTAAAATATGCAGCAACCATAAACAGCTCATGCTCAGTCAAAATATACTGAGAGAAGCTAAACTAAATGAATAATTTAGAGTATTAGAATCAAAATGCAAGCTGTAGCTAATACTCAAGCTTTACCTTGTCCTGGAGTGTGAGCACAGTAACTTTGTGCACATTCAGTTTCACAGTCACTTCTGGCTTACTTGCACACACATAACAGTTAGGGTTTGGTGGATCCAAAGCACAAGGTACTAAGAGCTTCTTCCTGGGATTTGGCTGCTTGTTCAGGAAAATCTTGAGACAGACAAGAATAAAAGAAGTTATTGTGTATGTAATGGTACCTGTAAACCTGCCTTCCCACACATGTGTTGTGCCCAATCCTCTTCAAGATGCCTGCTGAAGAGCAGTGACTACCACAGCCAGTGCCCCAGGACACCTGTGTGGTTGACCAGCTATGGCCAAACAATCTGGAACATGAAATGTCTCATGAGATGTCACAGCCTGGTTTCTCTCCAATCCAGCAGCTAATTTTCACTAATTCAGAGGAATTTAATCATGCTTGAAACTTTCGCTTCTCTCTTCATTGTGGCAGAAAGTTCCCAGTACATTCAGAGCCTACTGAAGCCACAAGTGAGGGGCAGTGAAACTGCACAGCAGTCAAAGCAAGAGAACTGTGACTTTTAAAGAAAGGACAAGGAAGCAGAAGTATCTCAGTCCCACTTACCGTTCTACACTGATCTATTTTTCCTGATAAGATCTTCAGCCCCTCCAGCACTATCAGACCAGCTATGACTGCATTAGTAGTAGCTATAGCTGGGATAATATTTCCTGCCATTGCTGCAAAGGAAGCAAGAGTAGGCAACATTTGTAACAGTAAAGAAGAAGTGTGGATTATTATCATTGAAAAGTGTTAGAATTTAGCCTTACACTTGATATCAAATCTGCTCTTCATATTCATACTGAAGACATGCATCCTGAGATTGGCAGCAGAAGTGACAAAATCCATTGCAGAAGGGTCATCCTGGCAAGAATTTAATACAGAAAAGAGTCATTTCAAGTTAAAAGTTTGCAACACATGGTTCCTAAAACGTTAACTGCAGGAAGTTTTACTGTATAGACTTCTTTTGTATTTTGTTTCCAAGTCACACTTCCTCTTTCAGCTGAATCCAGTTGGAATTTGCACTGCAGAGGTAAAGTGCAACTGGTTCTTGTGTGTCTGGCAAACTAACCTTATCCCAGATGAGCTCTGCTCCATCACCCTTCTCAGTTAGGTGAAGTCTCAGGGTTTCAACACTCTTTGAAAATAGGTGTGCATAGCTCTTGACATCCAGAACCTGCTGATCCTTCAAGACTGCAGGGGATTCATTTTGTTGGTCAGATGTGTTTTTCTCTTTGGGAAAAGAAAAAGAGAAAATTAAGATCAGGAATAGTTATAAATCCCACTGAAGTTCTCTCTAAGTAGAAGAATTTCCCAGCTTCAGCAGCCAAATATTTTCTGCATTGAAGAACTGAACTACAGTAGCCCAAACATTTTACAACAAATCTGCATTTAAAACTGCAGTTGCAGTTGGATTTACATCAATCACCTAGACAGGCACAAGGCACAGCAAATCCACACTTGTAGTAAAACTCAGCTTTCAGGCATAAATGCATCAGAGTTCCTCTAAGGTCTCCTAGAACAAGCTGACCTAATTTTGTGACTAATACAATAAACCAGAAAATATTTTTTCTAGACCTCTTTTGTATCTAGAGAAAAAAAAATAAAGTCTTTGGGAATGGCAAAGAACTGCTGTGTTCATCAGGAGCAGTCGAGTGGGGCAGTGAGAAATGATGTGTTGCAGTGCTGCAGTACCAAACAGCAGGTATGACTTTCAAATACACAGCAGGAGGAAGGACAATTACCTTGATTTTGTACCTCAGCCCAGTCCAGTGGCACTGGAGGCTTTCTCTTCCTCCACAGCTTATCCATTGTCAGCAGGTATTTGATGTCATCTTTAAAAAGCTAGGAAACATAAGAAAAAAACCCAAATCAAACTCAAAAAACATTAAAGAGGGGGAAGAAAGGCACCATTTTCACATCTGCTGTGACACTGAAAAAAATAAATCAGCATTAGATTAATGAGGTTCTACTTTTCTTCTTGAAAATATTTTCAATGATCCAAATAAAAATCAACCTCCACAGGAAAAAGATTGGAAAAGCTTCTTATCTTTTTCCCCACTCTCCAACACTTCCTGCATAAAGCAGACAGCTCTAATTTGAGCAGCAGTAAAAAAAAAACCAAATAAAAATTCGAGCAACATCAGCCCAGAAAGCAGGGCTCTCAAGTGCCTACTGAGGCCACCACCACAGCTCTCCCTGAGATATGCTTACCTACAAGCCAATGGATTTGCTAAGGACAATGAGTTCTATCCAGCAACATCACATTCTAAACTCATTTCCTCTATTTATTCACTTCTGGCAACTACTTTAGAAGGAAAACTCCTAAAGCAGTTTTCATTTTCTCTGGCCAGAGACTGACAATGCACAGAACGTGACTGATGGATTGGCTCTGACTGTGCCCAGTGAAACTCACAGAGAACTCAATTTCATATGAAAAATGATGCCAATGAAGTGTTTTCTGTACAATATGGCCAAGCTGCTGAAGCCATCTGTGCAGAGACAGATGGAATGCAGCAAAACAAGCAAGTGTTGTAGAAGACCAACATGACAGCAAAATGAGTGGCAATCATCACATAATGACATCACTGATGGCTAGCATGAAGTGTCCAAACTGGGGTTTGACTTCCCTTCAAAGCACCTCACACACTTCAAATAGAGCTGTTTATTGGGGGTAAAGGAGATACCTTAGTAAAAAGCTTAACTGGGTCATATCCAGTTGATTTAGCCCACTCCTTGGTAGAAACACGTTTGATGTCTCCATCCTCGTTGGACGCTCGTGCTCTGGCTTCTGCTTCTGCTGGCTCCCCTGTCAACCAATATTTTAGGTCAACAAAAGAAAACCATATCCAAGTTATTTCCTCTAGAGTCAATAGCCAGAATTATGCAGAGCTCATAAAATGGCTTTACTGCCTCCAACAAGATGAATTCTAGACACAGGGTGACCACTCTTGTTTGCTTCTGCAGCTCCCCAGTTTAACCTGATGTCCTCTAATTCCTCTATTTGCAGAAAGACTGAACAACTGCTTCCTGTTCATTTTCTCCCTGTAATGTTGTGATTTCATCACAAACATCCTCTTTCAGCAGTCTCTTTCCTTCAGGACAAAACCAAATCAACTTCCTACCTCTGGCTATTCCTGCACAATAAAAATCCAGGCACACAGATGCTATTCATTGTGTGCTTCTTTCCCAGTCACATCCAACAACTGCTGTCATGGCTCTTAATAAGCAGCAGGGTGATGTTTTCACAAAACTATCTATTAACAACTCGCCTGACTGAGAAAAATCAACTCCAAAATCATCACTTTATGACCACTTCCCCCCTTTCACCAGTGCATCATTCCATATTTATCTGCAGCAAACAGATACTATTGCCCAGCCATTCTGTATTGTGAAACTTTCCACTACTTTCTGCAGTCAGTCCTCACTTCGTAACTTCATTGTGCATGCTGAACTCCAGTCCAAGGCATTGCTCTAATCACCACTGATCAATCATTTAAGTAGTACAACCAGTCTCAGTCCTTAACCAGTTATTTTTGACTCCCCATAACTGCACAGCTCCTTCAGGTTCCTCACAAAAAGCCTTCTGAGTGCCCTCTGCAGATTTAAACCAGTGTAAGCCACAGATGCTTGTCCAGAGGTTTGTGGATTGCTTCAAAGGACCTGCAGAGCCATGCCAGACAGGAGTTCCCCTCACCAAAAGCACAGTCTCCTCCTCCCTGACACCATCCATGCCCACCGGTTCTAAAGAGCACCACTGCATGGACAACCTGCTCATCACAGACACAAGTGAGCTCAGGGCTCCCTGCAGCTGCCCTGCCACCCTTGCTTACATCAATACCATTGTGTCTGCCACCTTCCAAGCATTCCAGCAGCTGATTTCAGTGAGTTTATACATCACCCTTTGAAAGATGCAGCTCTGAAGAGGATCTTGTGCACATTCTCCACACCAAGAAGCTATGCATCCAGGTAACTAAAACCCACTCAAAGGGTTTCAAACATCTGATAAGCAGCAGTATGAAGGGACTCCAGTATGCATGATGTACATGAGGGTCTGAACGGGAAGCTAACTGTTTACACATCCCAAAGTCTTGTTGTCCAAGGGTACAACAAATGGAATTCTCTTAAAGGAAAATGGACCTCAACTCTGCAACGTTAAGGAATCACAGAAACAAGTCATAATCTCTGCAAGAGAACATTTCAGTGACAAAGCTCCCAGCTTGTATCACACTCACAGGCAGCTTCAGGATCAGCTCTGTCAGGGGAGACTTCTTGATCAGCATCTTCTTCTCCAAACAACTGGCTATGTAACGATTAAGAACAACACAACACTGGAATTTCATTGTATTTGGTTAGAGACAGAAATATTTCCTAATGGATATATTTCCACTTGGCAAGCTTTGCTGTCAGAGGGCCTCTTCATATGTCATGCTTTTTTAAACTCTTGGGATGCATCACACATGGACTTCCTGCTGACAACAGAAGCATGAATGTGGCAAAGGAGCTCTGTGTAGCTCACTCCACAGCTCACTTAGCCTTTCCTTTCCACTGCAGCACTGAATGCCTTGCTTGCAACCCTCCAAGACCCCAGCAGAGGTTACATCTGCTCTTACCTGCATTACATTGGACAATGCATTGAAGAATAAAGTAACCTTGCCCCACACTGCTCTGCCAAAGCACTGCTCCAGATTTTCTGTGCCATCAGGGCAAGGCCTAAGCACTAACCAACCTCCCAACTCCCCCCAACCCCAAGTTAAAGAATGGGAGATTTTAGCTATAATTAAGACTCATTGCTTTTAAATCCCCAAACCAACCAAAACCCAAGCCACTTGTTCTGCCTGCAGGTTTAGAAACCAGAAGAGTGACCTAGAGTGCCTCTTTTTTGACAGCAATCACTTACTTGAACAAATATTTAGCCCACACAATGCAGTGGATAGGTTCTGATGGTGTATTTCTGATAGTGCAGCCTGGAAAAGTCTTCTGTGTTGGCTTAGGATGGCATTCATAGCATTCTGTCATTCCCTGGGGAAAGGGAAACATTTCTTTGTCACACTGGGAAGGCTCCTACTACTATGTGCTGTTACCAGATGAACTGTAACTGGATCTCAACACACCCAAGTGCCTGCTGTCTAAAATAGCCCACGATTTCAAGTGACAAGAGAGATGCAGAATCTCACCTTCTTAATAACTGTTACTTGCCCAAGGTAGCCTGCAGTGCCACTCTCTATCAGAGGAACGTCGGCAGCCAGACACATCCTGTTCACATGGTTACGGGCAGCTGCAAGCCAAGAGTTTGGGAAGAAAAAAAAGTGTGACTTCATATTCCAAGTAGCCTCCCACAGAAACATTCAGCCTTCAGCTGTCTTATTTCATTCTGGAGTACTCTGCCTGTTTCAAGGTCCATTTTCATAGAATCCTAGAATGGTTTGGGTCGGAAGGGCCCTTCAAGATCATCCAGGTCCAAGCCCCTGCCACGGGCAGGGACACCTCCCACCAGCCCAGGTTGCTTAAGGACTCATCCAACCTGGCTCTGAACATCTCCAGGGAGGGGACATCCACAACCCCCCTGGGCAACCTGTTCCAGTGTCTGCCCACCCTCCCTGTCAAGAATTTCTTCCTAATCTCCATTCTAAACCTCCCCTCCTCAAGCTTCAGTCCATTCCCTTCAATTAACACAAAACACAGCCACAGCAGACTCCAGTTACAAATGTAGACAGAGCCCTCAGCACTTCCCATAAAACAGCAGAAGAGCAGGAGATGTTTACCTTCAAAGCACCTGTAAAAGCACCAACTGCTGGATGAGGCAGAAGCACACAAACTTCAGTCACACTACAGATGGGTTGAGAGGATTATTTCACAGAGAGTGCAGCACTGCTAAGGGTGGAACACATTAAAGTTCTATGAACAATCTCCAACATAAAAGCACAGTGCAAACTCACCTCTGTTATCCAGAGCATTCATAACCAAGGTAAACTGGCGGAAGAACTCTACATTATAGTCAGGGCTACACACAAAAGAAAAACAAAAAAGGCTATCAGAGTTGTTGGGGTTTATGGCACACCAGAAACTACACACATGCAAAGGGTGCCCTGATGTTCATGTGCTAAATTACACGGATCATAACTTTACTGCTAGCCTTTAACTGCCTCATTTGTCCTCTGCCCATTTTAAAGCAGGAATTTTTAATGCTGCTGGAAATAAGCTCTTGCAATTAGCACTAATTTGACCAATGAAACAGGCAGACAAGGAAAAAGTGATTATACTGCTCTGACCTAACGAGTAAATTGGCTGAGCTGTGGTAACTGACCCTAAAAACCATCAGCTGAGACTAAAATATGCACACTGTAATTACCATAGCTCATCAGACTGCTGATAGTTCATTACACTGTGATAGCTCAATTGTTTTTGATCATGTCTCCACATCCTTAGGAGCCCAGGCATGAGATTTTAAAAATCCTGACACTGTAATGTCTTTCATTTGCATTTTTCTGATCTAAAGGTGGTGAAGAAGTAAAGAGGAAGCAGGATTAATGGTTTTACAGTGTCAGGAGAAGGATGCACTCAGTCAGTGGTGAGTAGCAACATCAGAGTTCAAATCTGAATGGTACAAAACAAAGGTTTTTAAGAAACCGGACAAATACAAAATTAAAGCTAATGGAAACTTAGATCATCTTGTACCCTACTAATTGGCTTATGGATTATAGAGACTAAATTTTAACACCTTGGGGCATACATAAACAACACTCAGTTACTCACACACAAAAAAAGGACTTTTAAAAAAAATAAATCAGAGTTAACATTCACAGTCACTTTAATTCTTGCTCAAGGCAGCAAGGCATCATTCTAGTGTAAAAACTGCTAATTAAATAGAAAACACACACAAGCAAATGACTACATCTTACTATCAGAACTTCAGAGAACTCATGCAAAACCCCCACTGCCCCTCAGGTGGGTGGCAGTCTTAAGTTTGCAGCTGGTTCTTTTTACTGCAGTACTTTTGCAAAGCATCTTAAAGCACACAGTTGCAGCATTTCAATAGCACAGGACTTGAAAATAAACCCATGTAATTGGAGCTTAAAACCCCAGCAAACATACTTCATGATGCTATCATGGTAAGCTGTAATATTAGCCTCTGGATAAAACTGTAACACACTTTCCTTGGCAACCTAGAAATAAAGAAACAAAAACCCCAGGTTATTTCTTCCTTCCTTATAAACACAGACTTGATCAGCCAAGTATCAAGCTGACCACCCTGAGATGCAAACATTTCTATAATGGGATGTGGACAGCCATGGCCAGCCAACCAACATTTACCTCCTGTCAGCAGAAACAAAGCTCTGTCAGGTTTCTAACATGCCCATAAAATACTGTGCAAAGCCTCAGCTTTAGCTTTCTCCTCACCTGTGATTTTGATCTTCCAACATGCTTCTTTTGAAACAAAAACTGCCTGTTGAGATTGCTGACATCAATAGTATCCAGATCAATCTACAAACACACAAGAGACAGACATTTCACTTTGGCAGAAATAAAAGGAACAAAGTCATTAACAGCATTTGAAGCACATGATGACCAAAACACATAAACTTTATAGACCTCTTTTCAGCCCTGCAAGCAACCCCAGAGGCACAACTATCACCTCACCCCCTTCAGGAACACATACATTTTCTATCATTACTAACAACTGGACTCCAGGTCAAAAATGAAGGGCTGCATGACAACGAACTTCCTGACTAAAGAGTCCCCACTAAAAATGCATACACACTGGGATACATACACACAGCTGTTGGCAGAAAGTCACTGACTGTCCTCTTCACTGTAGGGCACAAATTTGAGTGAGAATTCACCAGGGGCACAGCACGTAAATTCTAGATGGGTCCAGACAGACTCTGTATGGGACTGACCACCCCAAATTCTGGCTCTCTACCACGCTCCCCAAGCTGGAGGTGTTCAAGGCCAGGCTGGATGAGGGCTTGAGCAATCCGGTCTAGGGGGAGGTATCCCTGCCCATGGCAGGGGGGTTGGAACTGGATCATTTTCAATGCCACTTCCAATCCAAACCATTCTTTCAATCTATGAAGGTCCAAGAAATGTTACTCCTCCTGCCTTATATTTGAACACAGCTTTGAGCAACTGAATCTGAGGACTGTGCTGCCATCTAATTCATGCACTGCAGGGCAAGAGCTTTTACCCTTTGCCATCAGGACTAACTGCATAAATGCATATTAAAAAATTATGAAGTCTACTTATAAAAAAAGTAATCCATGCAGCCAAGACACTTAAAAACACAGAACACAGAACAGCTGTGAGGTACAGCCTCAGAGGATGCCATGCCTGCAATTCCCCCAGGGGCCATGTTTCTATTTGTTAATGCATGCGCATGAACATCAACACTGCAAATGTCTTTGCCCTCCACCACATGAATTAAGGAGAGTTAATTAGAACTTTAAGACCTATTCCTACCTTTCTTGCCCCTACTTTTCCTTTAATTAAAAAGCTTCTCAAATCAACCACTCTCTTTAGGTCCTCTTCTGACCCCAATATTTTGAACTGGGAGGGGAAAGAGGCAATTTTCCTGAGCCTCAGAGACATTTCTCCCTAATTCCCACAGAGAAAGCTGCCACACTACACACAGTAATACTGTCAGCTCTGTGGAGAGGACTACCAGACTGACTGTGCAGCATGAAGCTTCAACATGGGCTACCCAAGGGGTTCTCACACCCTTTTCCTTTTGGTAAGCAAACCTGAATAACAAAAAAATGATGGCATGCATTTCTTACTGGAGATCCTTTGCACACAAGATCCAAGCTTCGAGATTAAAATTCCTGTTTTCTGAAGGGAGTAGTTTTAATGTAAAAATTAAGTTTTTTATAAGCTAAGAACTGTGATAGCCAGAAAGCTTTAGTATTAAATAAAAGCATTTGGGGATATAGAGCAAACAGAAAATATACAATGTTTTAGGAATCTATTATAAAGCAGAGACTGCCAACCAACCTTTATTAACTAGAGATGCCCTTAGTAACTATCCACAGTCTTGTATCTTTACATGAATCATAGAATCAAGCAAGTTGGAAGAGACCTCCAAACTCATCCAGTCCAACCTGTCACTCAGCCCTACCCAATCAACCAGACCACGGCACTAAGTCCCTGATCCAGTCTCTTCTTGAACACCTCCAGGGACAGCGACTCCACCACCTCCCTGGACAAATGGTATTGCATGAAAACATATTTTTAGCCATGTGACTTACTTCCCAAACTTGCTTAGTCCAGGGCCCAAAAAAGTTGAAGTGAAAATCATTGAGTGCATCACTCTGCAAAAAGACCCACTACCCACAAAGCTTGCAGTATTTAAACTGGAAATTACAAGTGCTTAAGCTACAACTGCAAACAGTATTACCATGACCAAAAGCAGCAAAGGTAGCTTCTCTCCAGAGAGAATACTTATGACTGCAACCTCAGCAGGAGGATCCATCTAGCTGAGAATGCTAAGAATTTAACAGTTCTCTTATTAAAAGAAGTCCTATTTTAGCAAGTTAGAAGGCAAGGCCTCAGAACTTCCTAAGAATATTTATAAACATTTTTAATTCAGACTTGGATCTTGAGTAATTTGATTTTGTTCTTTATTCACGAGGACAACAGCACTGCCTTTCAGCAAAGTGTGCTTAATGAAATCACACATTTCTGTGTTGTCTGGTGTTCAAAACCACTAGATAAGTTTTTGTTTTAAAAAATCCCAACTTACATATGAAAGTAGGAAGCATTCCCAGGTGTTCGTGCTTGATAGTAATTAATAACCATGGAAAACTCTCAACAGTAACACAAACATTGACAAAAATCAATCTCTTCTTTTAATAGCAAATTTCCTCTCTGGGTAACAACTCCCTTTTTGCTCTGGGCCTGGTTTTGTGCCCACCCACTCCATGCCTTATCAAAATGTTTCTGTCTTGCATAAAACACTGCCAAAGGTATTTTTAAATGAAGGTGGCCCTGATCCAACATGTACTTAAGTTAATGGAGTCCAACCATGTTTGTCTTGAATGACAATATGCAAAAAAATCAAACTATAGGAAGTGAAACCATAAGCATATTCCAAGGAGATTTATGCCTAATGACTAACTGGAAACTCAGGAGATATTAAACTCTATTATAATGGAGCATAGGACTAGACAAATGACATAGGTAAATGAAAAAAAAAAAAAGTAGTAAAAGAACAAGGGCAGAAAATGCAAACTTCCACTCATCTGCTGATGTTTACTTCACTCATATAATGTTAAAAACGGAAAGGGTTGCAGTGGCAGACTGAACTCCAAGGGACAACTTGGAATTACACCTAGGCACATCCTACAAGTTCTAAAAACGATTTCAGTAGATGGGGCCGAGCTGTGTAAGAAAGGTAAGAAGTCACTGCCTACAGCTTGACAACCGTTCTAAGTAAAAGCTGTTTCTAATATGCTCTGCTTTAACAAGTCTGACTGTAAAAACAATCCTTACGACTTGTCATACAACGCTCCTTGATGAGATTCCTGGCCAGGCACACACACGTGAAAACGCATTCAAGGAACCAGACCTGTACTCCCCTTTCTTCACACCGTGTACTTTTGGAACTACAGTTAAGAAGTGAGGTCTGGAAACTCGGTACTCTAATCGCGTTTCTGTCTTGCCTTCTCGCTTTGACCCTCTCAGTTCTGCCTTTCCTATACACATTCGGAGATCAGCATCACGAAACAAAACTGAAAGCAGCAGCCCGCGGGAAGCTGTCGTGACTGGACTTCAAGACTGGCAGTTTTACAACTGGGTATCTAAAAATATATTTCACCTCCCACGTATTTTGTTTTTCAGAGCAATCCGTCTCCTGACCATTACCCACAGTACTCCAGGCGGCATTAGGCAAACCCAAGCCTGTAACGCTAGTCGCCGGGCAGCGACCACCGCACACCAGGTTCCCACCAGATTTCACTGCGGATTCAGCCTCTCCTCGGCCGAGCTGTCCCGGGCAGGAGACCCGAGCCCCGGAAGGCTGGCGGCCAGACCTCGGTGGGGAAAGGCGGCCGAAAGGCGGCCTACAGCCGCCCCTCCTCTTCGCGGCCCCCCCGGCGCGGAGCTGGGACGGGGCGGCCCGCAGGAAGCAGGCAGCCCCGCATGAGGCGGGGGCGCGAACGGCG
>VWYK01104100.1:257641-280313 GCA_013399775.1 Semnornis frantzii
GCTGGCTAGAGGCGGCACCGGCGGCAGCGCCTCGCGTGGAAGCCGCCCACCCGTGTGCGGCAGCCGCCCGTACGGCCAGGGCTCGTCTCGCAAGCCGTGCGCTCGGGGCTGCCTGCCACAGCTGGGGAAGTAAGCACGCCGAGCATCTGCGGGACGCTCCGCAGCACCGCAAGCACTGTAGTCACCTTAGCCTCGGGTAGCTGCCCCACTTATTCTAGAATCCACAATTATTCCTTAAAAAAGTTTTGAAAATATATTTAATAATTTTAGCTTCCCCTTCCTCGTTCCACCCTCTTTTTTTTAACCCCACTTTTAGTGCATTCATTTATGCTGCAGCCCTAAACCTGTACCAAAAGCTTTAAGGAAAGATTAAAAAAAGGCAGTTTTGAAAATACATTTAATAATTTTAGCTTCCCCTTCCTCGTTCCACCCTCTTTTTTTTAACCCCACTTTTAGTGCATTCATTTATGCTGCAGCCCTAAACCTGTACCAAAAGCTTTAAGGAAAGATTAAAAAAAGGCAGTTTTGAAAATACATTTAATAATTTTAGCTTCCCCTTCCTCGTTCCACCCTCTTTTTTTTAACCCCACTTTTAGTGCATTCATTTATGCTGCAGCACTAAACCTGTACTAAAAGCTTAAAGGAAAGATTAAAAAAAGGCAGTTTTGAAAATACATTTAATAATTTTAGCTTCCCCTTCCTCGTTCCACCCTCTTTTTTTTAACCCCACTTTTAGTGCATTCATTTATGCTGCAGCACTAAACCTGTACAAAAAGCTTTAAGGACACTTACTTAAATTACTCTTCCATTAAGTCAATTAAAGTGCTGCAATTTAGCCTAAACCAACAGGGAACACCACTCCAGGATTCAGTTTAACTACAGCAGCTCGATGAGCCTGTGAGCACCAAGTTGGTGCTGTATCTGCCTCCTCCCTCTGTCCCCGTGAGAACAAAACCCTCCTCTTCCTCACCCAGAGCAATGTGACTCTCAGAGCTCATCTTGGCCGTGCAGATGTAGCTTTATCACTCACTGCAAAAACATCTCCAAAAGCTTCATCAGGGGAAGGGAGCAGTGACAGCAAGGCCCTTGCAGCTGCTGTCCACCAAGCTTCCAATCTGTGGTTAAAAACAAAGCAGATCTAGTTTTTAAAATCAAGCTTACATTTGTTTCTTCACTGCCAAGAGTTCCTAAAACCTGGATCCTGCCTGACTCTTATGAAGGCAGGCTGAGGGACTTGGGGCATTTTAGCCTAGAGATCTCACAATGCTGATAAGTATTAAAGAGTGGGCATCAGGAGGATGGGACCAGACTGTTCAGACAGGGCAAGGGGCAATAGGCACAAACTTGAACATCTAAACATGAGGAAGAACTTCTTTAGGGGAGACAGAGCACTGGAAGAGGCTGATCAGAGGTGGTGGAGACATTCCAAAGCTTCTCTAGGTGACCCTGCCTCGGCTGGAGGTGGGGTGGGGTGTTGGACACGGGATTAGAAGGCACCTCTGGAGATCACCAACCATTCTGTGAGGAGAACCCTTTGCCATTACTATTCTCCCCAACATTAAATGCACCTCAAATCATGAAGCAATCTCTACATTTCCACATGTCATCAAAATCTGGAAGGTTCCTGCCACCACACTTCGGAGGCTTGCTAATAGATACTGCAGTCAGTTATTCCTGGAAATAAGGACCATGTCAGCAATCAACTGCATTTTCACCACACTGTTGCACTTTCCCCTGCAGCAGTTAAAAAACACACCCCACCAGCCTTTCCATCTATGCAGAGAAATGCAATTTATTTAAATAATCCCTGATCTGGGTCTTCTTGTACAAAAATAAACTCTTCGAGAGGGGTTTGATGATTTGTTGGCCAACAGCTTCTTTCACATGTGTAAACTAGAACAGTTCCAAATTCCACTGACAGACCTAAAAACAAAGCAATAAAGGTATGAAAAAATGACATCACCAAAGGCTGTTTGTTGTGACCCTTCAATCTTTGCCATTCAAAAAGGATCTGTCATATTTGGTCTCAGTTTTCTCATTTTAAAAGATTTTAAAACAAGCTTACCCTGAGTTTTCAAAGTGCCTGCAATCTTACCTGACAACAGTTATTATTTTTCAAAGCAATAAATTCCTCCCCATGGTACAGAATTGTCTATATTGCTGTTAGTGATGTCCACTGGTGCATAAATGAAGTTGCAGTCACAGAGCCTCCATGGAGTTACACCCTTTGCTTAGTGAAATCTCTAATGGAAACAGTGGATTCTATTCAGTTTTGGGCTTCTCAACTCCAAGGACACTGAGTTGTTGAATTGTCTCCAGAGAAGGCGAACAGAGCTGGTGAAGGGTCTGGAGAACAGGGCTGGGGAGGAGCAGCTGAGGGATCTGGGGATGCTGAGACCTCACTGCTCTCTACAGCTCCCTGAAGGGAGGTTGCAGTGAGGTGGGGTTGAGCTCTCCTCTCTAGTATCAGACAACAGGAGGAGAGGAAATGGTGCTAAAGGAGGTTTAGCTTGGAGATAAGGAAAAATGTCTTTGCTGCAAGAGTGGTCGGGGATTGGCACAGGCTGCCCAGGGAGGTGATGGAGTCACCACCCCTGGAGGTGCTCCAGAAACATGTGGCCATGGCACTTGGGTACATGGTTTAATGGCCACGGTGGTGTTTATGGTTGGACTCAATGATTTTAGAGGGCTTCTCCAACCCAAACAATTCTAAGATGATGACTGCAGTTCCACAGCTCAGTGCATGTGGTTAGCAAGCACCAATCCAAACTGCAGTCCACTGAACTTTACCAGGAAGGTGACTGTTTCTAGTACACATTCAGTAAGGCAAAGGTCAACACCTGAGTCACTCTGGAGCATGCTGACCAGTGCTGGCATCAGCTGAAATTCAAACACTCTGCTGCCTCCACAGTTACTGCAGGCTGGAATAGCTCTGTCAATGTTGGCTGGAGGACATGTTATGAATAAAGGCTGGCCACCCCTCGAGTACCTAAGAGGAGAAAAGAAAGAGGCATTCCATTTTGCAACCTGCATTTCACAGGCAAACATACATGTTGGCAAGAGTGCTCAGCATTCTGAAATCTCTCAACTTGCTTGAAGTATAAAACACTGTTATGAGCCAAAGTCACTGCCAAAGCTTCGGATCACAGGATCAGAGGATGTTAGGGGTTGGAAGGGACCTCCACGGATCAGAGTCCAACCCCCCTGCCAGAGCAGGACTACAGAATCTAGAGTCACACTGGAACGTATCCAGGCGGTCTCCTGGAAACCTCTTTGCTGGGTTTCAGCAAATCTTCAAACTCTGGGTCTGTTCTCAACAGGTCTTATGTTGAAAAAGATCTCTCATGGCCAGACTCTGCCTCTGCTTTGCCACTTAGACTTTGTCCAAAGAAGCCCAAAGAGGGACTGAACTCTGACTGCAGAGATGTGGTGAAGACCCTCTTGGCAATTTTTTTGATTAAGGAACAGAAATCCCTGTGGGTTTCAAACAAAAAGGTTTGTTTTGATGTACAGTTCATAGCTGTGCTCTCTATCTCCCTGTTCCTACCAGATGGTCAGCACACCATACCTCAGGATCTGTTCAGGACACACAGACACTCGTTTCATAAATTTATGGAATGTGTGGTCCCTGCCTTTGACCTCACTCTTCTCATATTTTTCACCATCACCTTCACCTGCCAAACTGTAAGAAAACAAGAAAAGGAACACAATTTCCAGCAAGGTTTTCAGTAAGATCTGGATGACTGAAATAAGCAATGGTTACTACAAATTCACATTAAATTATACCAAGTACACTAAAAAATACTTATGCATGTTATATTAAGAGGCAAGTCCTGCAGGAGGTTGCAAGTGAATATTTTGCTTCTAGTTCTTCAGTTTCTAGTGGCTTACAATTGCTACACACTGTTCCAAGATTCAAATCCACCAAATCCCCACTTAATTCCTTAAAAAGTCACTCCTTTAGCAATCTCCCCTAAGATTTACCAGTCTTTGCATTTTGAATTGAACACAAAGTTCAATGAGTCTATAAAGATCAACAAACCTCAACAGGAACACCACTACTAAAAAGCATTCTATGTAGTTGTAGTTTCCCAAAACTTCAGTGCTGTCCCCAATTCAGGAGAAGTCACTGTAGGTGTTAAAGTTATCAAGAGGAATGGTCTGGATATAAAGGTTCACTGCTGTTGCTTAATATTGAACATATTTTTTTGTAGCTACATTGAAAATTTGGTGTTCAGACAATCATTATGAAGTCTTTGTGAGTCTTACCATCACACTTGTCTCTGGTTAAAATTCCTAAGCTGAACATTTGGGATAGAAGAAAAGGTTTACCCTTGTAAAGGAATACAAACCCCCAGTGTTACAAGGTAACCTCTGCCATTTAGCATCAGCAGTTGTTTAAACTTGGTGTGGCTTCAGAGCCCTAGGGCTCTGTCTGGAGCCCAAGGACATTCAAACTGCTCAGAGGTGCATTTCTGAGTGACCCAAACTTTGACAGAAGTGGGAGCATTGCTGTGTTCCTCCTGCAGGACTCGGTTACAAACAAAACACATTTAGATTCAGTGAGAGATTCAGACTTCATCATCGCACACAACACTACAGAACCCCTTCAGTTTCACCAGAACTCCAGATCTGTTCTCACCTCTCTGACACCAACTGTTCCAAATCAACCCCCTCTCTCTGTTGATACTCCTTCAATAGCTTATCTGCATGATCTGTGTCAAGGAAACCTGTGTAGTCTTCCTCATCCACCACACTAATGTAAAAGGGCTGGAAGAGGGGAGCTGAACTCTGCGCTGCCGTTATGGCTGCCTGGCTGGCTGGAGGGGCTGTGCTCAGGGAACGTGGCCCATCTGTGGCTTCAGACAAGCACAGCTCTTGGAACTGGGATGCACACTCCAGCTCTCTGGACAAAGAGCTGCCCCCCACATCATTTAAGCCAAGCAGCTGGAGAGAGGCAGATGCAGGAGATTCTGCTCCATCACAGACTCCCCAGTCATCTGCTTCATCACACCAATCCTTTGCAGCAAAGTCTGATGCTTGTTTCTGAGAAGAACAAAGGAAAAAAAAAGAGAAAAGAGAGAACATTATCAAGATCAGCTCCCATCAAGCACTTTGAAGGCAGCCTGATAACAGGTAAGAGAACTAAATCCTTCACCTAATGCTTAGGGTCATCTCATTTTGTTTGTGGCAGAAAAGCCCTTCAAGAGCATCCAGCTCCAGACCACCATGGCCACTATCACAGAAGGGTAAGGTTAGAAGGGACCTCCAAGATCACCTAGTTCCAACCCTGCCTATGGCAGGGACATCTCCCACTAGCACAGGTCACTCAAGGCCTCCTCCAACCTGGCCTTGAACACCTCCAGGGAGGCTGCAGAGCACAGAAGACCTCCAGGGAGGCTCCACAACCTCCCTGGGCAACCTGTGCCAGTGTCTCACCACCCTCACTGCAAACAACTTCCTCCTCACATCCACTTTCAATCTCCCCTCTGACACTTCAAACCCATTGCCCCTTGTCCTGGCATTCCCAGACCTTGGCAATAGTCCCTCCCCAGCCTTCCTGCAGCCCCCTTCAGATCCTGCAAGGCCACTCTAATGTCTCCTAGAAGCCTTCTCCTCTGCAGGCTGCAGAGCCCCAACTCTCTCAGCCTGTCCTCACAGCAGAGCTGCTGCAGCCCTCTCAGCATCTTCGTGGCCTCCTCTAGACCTGCTCCAACACTTCCATGTCCTTCCTGTGCTGGGGGCTCCAGAACTGTACAGAGGACTGCAAGTGGGGTCTGAAGAGACCATGTCCAGTGGCACTCACCACCACACCCACATTTACTTTGTGCTGCAGCACAGTTATGGCACAAAACCTCTCACAGATGAGGAATTCCCTGGCTGTTTGAAGGCCTTTGTGCATCATGTTGCCAGCCCTTGGCTGCTAGCAAGCCCACTGCCAGCTAGTTTGGGTGCATTCACCTGCACTCACTGCACCATAGGTAGGCTCAAAAGGCAGAACATGGAGGAAAACAAGGAGAATCAACATCCCTTTTCCAGAATATAGGCTCATTTCCCACAGACTACAATTTCACACTGGAAATGCATCAGTGGAATAAACACTTTCTGTCCATCATGACTAGTCTGACAGCCCTCCTCCTCTTTCAGTCTTCTCCATTTTTTTTGACAACCAAAAATACCCTAAGAATACTGACAACAACCGAGGTAAGCTAATTAAAACTGATGACAACACTTAGAAATTAATTTAAAGTAGAAAACAATGGAAACACTTTGAAGACCCAAACCTAAACAGGCTCACCCAACTGTTTGAAAAACAATCTTTAGGTAAAAATATTAAATATCCTTAGCTGTGACCACACAGCCGGGCTGCAAACTCCACTTAAAAACAAGCCTAAGGTCACACACAAGAAGTTCCTCTTCCGGGACTCAGTGGTGTCAAACATTCCACAACGATGCCTTCTCCACGTGGCCACGTATGTGACTCCAAACTGACACACAGCACAGCTTCTTCAGAGAGCTTTTGCTCACCAGAACAAGCCAAGTCACCCGACTCAGCTGCTCTTTTACATGAAGTGCCTCCTCACTACTGTGCTTCAGCGAGCACAGAGAAACACAGTGCAGAAGCCGAGAAAGCAGTTTGTCAGTGGTACCTGCTTTATGCTGCAGTTTTGTGTCTCCTTTTCTTGTGTCTGCAAATACTGTGAGCGCAGCACCTTCCAGCTTCACCAGCCCGCGTGGAAACGAAAATAAAAAGCACAGGTAAGGGAACCAAACATTTGGACTAAAGCGAGGCGGATCAGCGGCGGCCGCAGCGCTGCACCCTTCCAAAGCGAAGCTCCCCATCAAAGCTCCCCTGCCTGCCCTCACCTCGGGGCCGCTCCCCAGCAGCCCTTGCCGGCACAGGCGAAGACGTTGGCGACGCGGTGGCTGGGGGACCCCTGCAGCGGGCAGTACACCTGCACCAGGTGCGCCAGCGCCCCGCCGCACACCCCGCAGCGCGGACGGCCCGGCCGCACGGAGGACACCCAGTCCTGAAAGGCGAACAGCACAGGTACCGCTGGAGAAGCTTTGAGACCGCTCAAGGCCGCCACCGGGGGGGGCTCCTCCGCAGCCGCCCCCTTTCCCGAGCCCTCCCCAGTCCTACCGCGGAGCCGCCCAGCTTGTTGGTGGCCCAGGCGGGGACCTGCCCGCCTCCCTGGCACGGCCCCGCCATGGCAGCATCCCGCAACCCCAGCAGCACGGGCACCGGGGCCGCCATCACCACACCGCCCGGCCCCGCCCCGCTACGGCAGCCGCCAGTGGACATGCGTTGCCGCAGCGTTCGCGTCCTCCGGCGCGGCCCGCTGGCTGTTCACGGCACAATAACGGCAGGTGGTGAATGGGAGTTCGGCAGCTTGCCCGACTCACAGCCACCTCCTGGGCAGCTGGGGCGGCTCCGTTCCTGCCGCGGGCTCGGGGGCCTCGTTTGCGGTCACTAAAACCGGAGACAGCTGGGTTTTGGCCCGGCGATTCGGCAGGTGTGCGCACTCACCGGAGAGTGAAGCGAGTGCAGCGCCGCGGAGCCGTCCTGCCAGGCTGAGACTCGCCCGCGGCAGGGCAGCGGATCGCGGCGAGCTCACGGTGAGCGCTGCCGCACGGCTGCCGGGCGCCGATTCACGGAAAAGCTACAAGAATACCGACGTTCCTTATTTTACTAGAACGTGTTAAAATCTTACCCGGCCTCAAATGCAAAGGACGAGTAAGCAAATGACTGAGCGCAGCCAGATAGCGGCCGGGAGGGGCTCAGTGCAAAGGGCTCTCGGGTCCAAAGCCGCTGTCGTCAGTGCGATCTGCTTTTACAGAGCTAGAGTTTGGACATTTAGTCGAACCTGGCTGGTGCTGAACTCATAACTGGATTGTCTGATAAACAAATAAGCAACGGAAACACAGCGCCGGTGCCTCTGCTCCTTCTCACAGCTCCACAAGCGGGAGGTTTGCAGCAGCTCAAAGGGGAATTATGCTGACACCTGCTGAGATGCCACCAGACATCGAATGCTTCCTGCTTTCCCTGCGTGGAAACCACCGAGTGAAGACAGGCAGAAGTTGAGTAATTTTTGGGTGAGTTTCCACAGACTCGTCTCAGGCTCACTCCGTTTCGTTCCGAGATGGGTTGTTGTCATGCACGTGGAGTGTCTCCTGGAGCAGGGTCTCCGAGGACCTTCTGCAGAGCCTGAACTACAACCTAATGCTCCTCCTACACCTGGCTCTTAGCTGAAGGGCAGCACTAACTACAGTTTTTAGTTATGTTCACCATCTCCTGCTGTTTTTTCTCTTAAGCACTGGACCACTGCAGCTGAAATCAGTTTTTGTCACAGCCAATGTAGCTGCAGTTCTCTGCAGTCAGTGTCACCAAAGGCTGGCAATTTCCTGCTATTAATTGTGCTGCTTAGTCCTTCGTGGGCAGTGCTTTCTTCAACTGAGTCCCAGCGACAGGCATCAGCTACCCTGTGCTGGCAGTGCTAAATGATCCTGCAGCACCCCAAGCTGTTCCATTTCAGCTGAAGGCTGGAGTCGTGTTCCATGCAGAAGTTGTGACATAAATCACATCGTGAGTAAATACAGCCTGAGTAACTACAATACTGAGTGTTTGAGGCTTGAACAAAGCAAGATGGGCGTGCCAAGGGATTATTTTTTTCCACAAAGCATCAGTGTGGAAAGCTACAATATTAAAAGACCGGCAATAGAATACCTCTGAAGGTCTAAAATGTGGGACAATGCACCTTTTTAAATTGCTTACTTAAGCTTGTTTTTTGGGATGCTCAGTTACCAGAGTTCTGGCTGCTACTCCAGACTCTGAGACAGCCCTGTGGAACAAACTCTTTGCCAGGGGAGGGATGACCTGAGAAACAGCAATGACACATAACAAATACACTTGGTGGCCTCCAGGAGGGCTGGGAGGGCACTGTCCAGAAGGGCCTGTGGCAATAGGATGAGGGGCACTGCATCGTGCAGACAGTGTGGAGTCCTCTCCCAGGGCCACCCTCACACTTAAGACCATAGCTCCCTTTCTCATCTGTGTTTAACTTGCACACTAACCAAATAAAAACTTCAAAACCATAAACCAGCCTCTTCTACAGCATTTCAAGATACCCCAAAACAAGCAGGGAATCATTCACTATGTCCAGAGCTCTTCAAAGACAAAGGAAAAGAGAGAAAAAAGCAGAAGCCTTTGAAATGCAAGCCCGAGGAATGCAAGCGCCAAGTAATAAAACAGGCTTCTGATGTTCAAGGTGGGCCTACAGACAGTGCTGATCTACCAGCATGCAGTGAGCAGCATCATACTTTGCTTTCCCCTCTGTCCTGCCACCAATGCTTTCTACACCCATCCAGTGAAAGGTGAATTCTTCACCAGGAAGAGTTAGATGCAGATCATCACACCACAGTGCAGTCTGTGGAAACCCTGAAGCCCTGAAACTCAGGTTCTGCAAAGAAAGCTGGAAAGTTCATATCAGAAACCCTTTAGGCTGAAGCAAACTGGGCACATTTCTGGCTTCTTGGATATAATTTAACCTCTTGGAGTGAACCTGTTTCAGTTTAGTGAAAGAAAAGGGAGTTCCAGAAAAAATCAAAAGTAACATTTATTTAGAACAGTTCACAAACCAAGAAGCAAGCAGAGATTTTCTGTCCTCATTTGTGAAGTGCCAAGCCCATCTCACAGATGTTTTTCTGATGGATGCTCTGCCCCCTACAAGTTATTTCCAGTGCAGGAAGGTGGAGAGAGGCTGTAAGAATGACAACTGACCATTGTCTCCTGAAAGAAGAGGGCAATAAGCACATAGAGATTACAGAGTAGGGAGTTAGGAGGTGGTTGTTAAGCTCTGCAGACTGGCAAACTCACTCTGTGTTACTTCAGCTTTTAAAAGCAAACTGTGCCCTCACCAGGCTCATAAATCTGTGTGCTCTCTCTTCTCGTTCATCATTTGCTCCATGTGCTGTAGCCAAAACTTGACTTTGCCTTCTTTCAGTTCCTTGGATGCTTTTTGCACGAGGTCTATTTCCAGGTAGTTTTCATCCTGATCATACTGAGGCCAATGGACCAGGTCTTCTCCGTTGGGATTTCTGGAAATCAGACCATGAAAAGTTAGCTCTCCATTTATTTGCCTCTCACTTGTTCTCTGACTGCTGGGCTTGAGAGCATTTCAGAAAACCAACAGGAGCTGACATTATGTGATTCTAGGACCTGAATCATTGGATTTAGCAAAAGAGTTACCAATGGAGTAGCCGAAGGTTAAATGGTTCGCATTACTTTGACATTGAGAACTGCACTGCAGATAGATTTACTCTCTTGGATTCTAGGAGTCACTGTTGGATTTTCTCCTTTTTACAAGGAGGGGCACTGAGGATAGGAATTTGGGCTGTACTCTCAGTTGCTAGTGGCAGCAGGAATAGACCATGTCTGCTGCCCACTACTACTTCATGGTAAGAAGCTGTAAAAGAAAACAAAGTTGTGTGGTTTTTTTGTCTGCAGATTGATTTTAAAGGCTCTTCTTGGAATCATTAAGAATGGAAATAATTTACTTTAGTATCTGTCTTAAATTCTGCCAGCTTTGTAGGCTCCACCATATAAGTATTGCTTCAGGCATGTATGAGCCTTTCAGGCAGCACAGACACAACCGGAGCTGTAATTTGTAGATTGATAAAATGGTTTGGGTCAGAAGACACCTTGAAGATTGAGTTCCAACCCCCCTGCCATAGGCAGGGACACCTTCTACTGGACCAGACTGCTCAAGGCCTCATCCAGCCTGGCTTCAACAGCTCCAGGTAGGGAGCATCCACAAGCTGACTGTTCCCCTGGCTGCAGGTTGGTGCATAATCAGCGTTACGGTTCTCACCCATTTTTAGCGAAGTTAGTCCAGTATCTCATAACAGTTCTGCTAAGTTTGCTTTCCTCTTCTGTAGCCTGCCCTGTAAAGTGAAAATGGCAATGCTGAAAACTCAATAAACAAAAGAGTAGCAGCCTCCTCAGTTCCAATAGCTCTGTCATCAACTCCACTTGTTAGTCTGGGTGATGGAAGTTTAACTTGAGCAGAGCCCTAGGAGAGGACTGCTGTGGACTACTAAAAGCAGAAAGTGTTCATGTTGACTGCAGTGGTTCTAAGAGACAAAGTCTACCCTAAAGCCCCCCCAGCAAGTGAAGTGCCTAACAATGCTGTTTCAAAGGGAACAGTAAGCATGGATACATCACCAGCTAAGAAAGGCTTTCCAAAGACAAAGGCGATCTCAGCCGCGTGATCTGCTTTCACATACTCTGGCACCACGCCTGCCATCGAGCTTGGTCGATGCTGAAATTCATAGAAGTAGACCTGGTTGCCAGCATCTAGTAGAAAATGTACAAAAGAGTGTTAGTCTGAAGGGCTGAAAATGTCTGCCACTAAAGAACATTGAAGGTTCAGGGTTGGGCCTGATGATCTTGGAGGTCCTTTCCAACCTTCATAGTTCTATCATAAAAGAAACTTCCATTACAGCTGTTTTGGTAAAATGGAACCATTCTCAGTTCTTTGGATAATGAAGCATGCTGCATGCTGGCCACAAGCACATCCCAGGATGGGACTCCATAGTTCTGCTAAGAGATGCTGAGTGAGAGACTCACCTCTATGGTATCTAGCCACTTCAATGGCTGGCACCACAAACACGAAGTCTCCTAGCGCGTCGAGGAGGCCATCTCGCACCTGAGCTCTGTTTTCTGCCTTCTCAATGTACTCCTTGTACACCTGGTCAGCAAGTTCAGAGCTACCAGCCTGAAATTAACAATGAAAATGCTTCTTGTAGTGGTGATGAACGTTGCAAAGAGTAACAGCACTGAGTGTGCCATCTGCACGTCCCTGGCTAGGCAGAGAAAATCCTCAGCTGTACCACTGTGGATCAGAGCTGAAACCGGGGAGTTACACAGCTGCCAGATATGGATGCTCCCAGGCAAAAGAGGTTTGCAAGGTCTAAAGATCAAACATCTTTAGCTAAACATCACTCAGTGATGCAGAAACCCTGTGGGAGGCCATAATTGACTCCCTTTCAGAGCAAGCCTGGGCTCTGCCTTTCCAAGGTCACGATGGATGCCTGTGACAGTGAATGATCCACTGCAAGTCCTGGCCATGTTTTTAAAGTCCTTCATTCTTGCCTAATATTCTGAGGCTTTCTATGGTTAGTAATTTTAGGAGGGCACCAAAGGACCAGAAAACAAAGAATGTTGTAAATGACAGGGAAGCAAACCTCAAGAAACCTGAGTGTAGGTCCCTGTGGCACTTTAAACAGCTCAGGTGATCCCTTCTAGACTCCAGCTGCTGCTTAAGGCAGGTGTATTGTATAGAGCTTGTGTCATTCCAGTTGGTACCATGCCTGTCTAGGGTATCTAAAACATCAAGAGACACCTGTGTAGGCACCTGAATCACTGCTGGATTTCCACAGAACTCTTTAAAAAGAAAGGCATTCAGGATGGCAATCTGGGGGGCAATTTCAGTGGCTAGTGGCACGAGGAGTGCAGCAGATCTACTGCCCACCGCTACCTCATGGGAGAAAGATGTCAAACAGCAAAGTCTGCTTCTAAAATACAGCCCTCTAGGAGCACAAATGTAGAAGCAGAGCAGTGAAGAGGCAGCACTGGGTTATCCTGAAAATGGTCTCTGACCTTAGGGACTAATGTCAACATGTTCTTCAAAAGCTGCTGTGCAACATCTTTATCCAGACCATCCTTCACGTCAGGGAAATTCATCATCTGCGCGATAGAGAGAATCACCTTTGTTAGAACAGGTCCTGTTAACAGAATGGTAGCTAAAAAACAACACTTAGAGGCTCTTACCATAGGAAGTACCCATCCAAACTCACAGTTATTTACTCCTATCATGTATGGGACTGGGTTGATCATTTTTTCAGATAGTAATTCTGTGGGACTCTTTGGGAAAAATACACCATCTGCACAGGTGTTGATAAACAGAGAAGGCTGAGGGGGAACCAAAGGAAAGCTTTGTTAATAACAGAGATTTTGCTTCTAGGAAAAAAGACAAAATCAGATTTTTACTGTAGTTCCAAGCAAATCTAATTAAGTGCCAGGCTGAAAAAGAAGTATCAGTATTGAAGCCATCCCTATATTTTCCCTGACAGATTTTGTGCACTGGGCAGAAGATTGAGTGAAGATCAGTATTGTGTTTTTAGTGTTTGTGAGACATAGGTGATGGTGTCCAATTTTCATCTTAGTTCAGTCCTGTTATGGATGTGTAGAGGATGCGTGGAGCAGTGTGGGGGAGGAAAATAACTTTTGTTGAACCTGCAAAGGGAGGTGGAACCCAGAACTGTGAGCAGACACAGTACTACCTATTTGCAGGTTCCCCAGGTGATACATGGTATTTCCCACACTCCTTTCCTTTCCCTGGTAGAGCATGCCAGCCAAACACAAGGAGCTCAAAGTCTTTGCAGGATGAAGGGGAAGGAACCTGTTCACATGTGACAGGTGTCAAGGAGGTCAAATGTGATACACACTTGCAGTGCTCCCAAAGGCACAACACACCATAACAGACTATGCTGCCTGTGAGCTCTGAGAGGTCACTTCAGTGCAAGGAGTATGATTTCACCTACCAATTTTAGTGTTGTCTCTATTAGCTCTTCTTCTGTTTTTTGTCTCAAGCATTCCACCATTGCAGCTGAACTGGATTTGTCACAGCCAAAGGCAGCAGCAATTGTCTGCAGTCAATAAAAAACAAAGACTCCCTTTTTCATCTGTTTCCCATAGAAGGCTCCATGTGCCCCTGAGCCTGAGATTCCAGCAGCAGAGAGTCTAAACCTCTGCACAAGGATCATTGAAGCCAGACAGGTTCCAGCTGCAGAGACAGGGAACAGAAAGCCCTTATAAGCCCTCACACTATGGGGTGAGCAGAAGGCTCCAAAATAGTTAGACAGGGAATTGCCACAGACTCCTAGAATGGCTCAGGTTGGGAGGGACCCCAGAGATCCTCTGCTCCAACCTCCCCACCTGGGGCAGGGACACCTCTCAGCTAGACTCACCTGCTCAAGGCCTCATCCAGCCTGGCCTTGAACACCCCCAGGAAGGAGGCAGCCACAGCCTCCCTGGGCAGCCTGTGCCAGAGTCTCACCACCTTTGTGCTGAAGATTTTCTTCCTCAGCTCCAGTCTAACCCTGCTCTGCCTCAGCTTCAAACCATTCCACCTTGGCCTGTCTCTAGACAGCCTGATGAAAAGTTCCTCTGCAGCCTTCCTGTAGGATCCCTTCAGCTATTGGAAGGCAGCTCTGAGGTTCCTCCAGAGTCTTCAGGTCTGCAGGCTGAACACCCCCAGCTCCCTCTCCTGTTTTCTGCACACAGAAACACTGTCTTCAAAGGAGTGTGGTCAGAGTTTCACAAGAAGAAAAAAAAATCTGTTTCTGGGATTAAACAGTTTAAGATATGCAAAACTACCTGGAATAAATAATGGCTGTTAGCACAAAATACCCACTTGTGCTTGCTGCTGGGGCTGGTCAGTGAACAGACCCCTGATGGCAGTGCCACTCTCTGAAATGGCCTTATGGAACAAGCCCTTTGCCAGGGGGGATAAGACCTGTGGAAGAGCAGAAGCAAACATTACCAGCACGACAAGCATTATGCTCTGGTGTAAAGGGTTAAGCCTTCTGGGCGTGCTCTGAACCTGACCCCAGGTGTAGTGGTTAGCCCACTTCCTGTCTAGACCCCCTACACAAACAGGAACTTGCTGTCTCTCTTTGACCTGCCTGCCAGCAGCACTCCTTGTTCCTGCTGCTCCTGCTTTTGCCACCCATATGGTGGGATAAGCACCTCCTGCATCCACCTCCATTGCCATCACTCTGGCAAAAGATATATAATCTTTTGTATTTTGTTTCCCTTCCCTACACCTTTTTGTAACTCCCCTTACCCTAAATACCTTTTATTTATTGTTAAAGTTTCTTTTAACTTCCAAATGGAAGCAAGACTGTTCTTTGGGTGTTTTACCTTTTTTTCCTCTCTACATCTAATTCCTTTCTTTCCAAAAGGGACTGTTCTGTTAGGCTTTGGGCTCCAGGAGGCTTAAGCTAGAACCAATACATCTGACCACTGCCTTAAGACTGCAGCATCAGGAATTAGTAGCAAATGTCCTAAGAGCAGCCTCTGCTCCTAGCCATGCAAAGAGCTTTAGCAGTGCTCTCAGGGACAAGCTGATGCCTCTTGCCTTCCCAGAACACCTTGCCTCATGGAATGGCACTGCAAGCCAGATGCAGATTGATTTTGGCTGTGCCCAAGACAGCCTGGCTGTGCTGCAGAAGTGGAACAAAGAACTGCTGGCAAAAGGGCAGGAGCTTAGGAAGCAGGAATTTTTATCCCAGGTATCCCTGAACCCTGGCTTCGTGCTGTGATCTGTCATAGAATCACAGAATGGTTTGGGTTGGAAGGGACCTTAAAGGTCAGCCAGTTCCAAGCCCCTGACACCTCCCACTAGAGCAGCTTGCTCAAGGCCTGACCAACTTGATTCCAGGAACATGGCACCCACAGCTTCCCTGGGCAGCCTGTTGCAATGCCTCAGCACTCTTGCAGCGAAGAAACTTTTTCTTAATCCCCAACCTAAGCGTCCCCTGGCACAGTCTCAGGCCATTTCCTCTCCTGCTGTTTGCTATCAGATCCTCACTTTTCTCTCACTGACTTTTCATGCAAGTATTGAAAGGGAAATGTGGACAGTGTTGGTTTTTCTCCCCTAAGTAATTAAATTCAACATTACTGCGAACTTACAAGAGCAGAAACACTGATTCCTCCTGCAGATTCTCCAAAAATAGTGACAGATCCTGGGTCTCCCCCAAAATGGATGATGTTGTCCTGAATCCACTGAAGAGCTGCTACTTGATCTAAATACCCCCAGTTCCCCCGGGCATGCTGATCACCAGTGCTGCAGAGAAAGAACAGATTTGCTCAAATGCTCAGCACAAGAGGAAAAAGGCAGGGAGAAAACATCTGTGGTGTAAGAAACCAGCTGCCATTCTCTACACAGAGCTTCTCTGGACAACTGGAAAAATAAGTTACTCAGTGTTGAAATTAGAGTACCAATTGAACAAGAACAGACTTAGGAGCCAACCTGGGAGCTTGTAAATTGTTCCCAGCTCTTGCGTATTTGATTAAGAAATGCAGAGTTGGTTTGCATAAGCAAGTACCTGCAGGTCTCTACACCAAGGCTTTGCACACATCATTTTAGAAGTCACTTAGCAAAAGCAGAGGTAAAAGAGCTTACCTAAAATAGCCAGCAACACCCAGCCTGTACTGAATTGCTACAAGCACCACGTTGTCAAAGGCTGCCAGTGCTGAACCATCATAGGATGAAGCGGCTCCGAAAACTAACCCACCTCCATGGATCCATACGAGGACCTGGAGAGGTGAAACCAGACACCACTCAGCATAGAGAAGAGCTCCCAGGGAGAGAAATGAAACATAAAATCAAAAGATCACATTTTCTCCTGTTTCCTCCCTGACTCTTTCAGATTTCTTTTCACAAACCATAGCATGGGTTGGGTTGGAAGGGATCTTAAGGATCATCCATCTCCAACCCCCCTGAAATGGGCAAGGACACCTCCCTCTAGCCCAGGTTGCTCAAAATGGCAATAAAATCTTATTTGTAAAACAGGATTCTGTTGGTCTGTTAAACCTCAGCAAATATTTACCGGGGCAAAGAGTGTAACCTGATCAATCATCATTACAAACCAGCACCTCCAAGTCTGCAATTAGCACAGGTTTGCAGGGAAATGATTTTGCTTACAGGCAGCTTCTCTGGTGCCTCTGTAGAAACAGGTGAATACACATTGAGGTATAAGCAATCCTCAGACACCTGGAGAGGAACTTTTTCTTTTCTGTTAGTAATAAGATCCGAAAAAATTTGTCCTTTGACTTTATCCTGCAGGCACCTGAATAAAGGAGAAAGCAACAAGCCACAAAAATCATTAGAACCTCAAAGCTGTCAGGTGTAGCTTTTTTGTACTTCTGTGACAAGGTGCAAACCAGAAAAGTAATCTCTAGTGCATTTCTAGGTTATCTGCAACACAAAACATCAAACACAGCTTAATGTGTTTTGTTCCTGTGACCTGGCATGAAGGAGGGGCTGTAAAAAGGAGCCTCAGCCCGCAGCAGCACAGTGAGATGCAGATCTGCTTTTGCATGTATCCAGTTACAGAAATGTGGCTATAAATTACTTCAGTGAGACTGCAACTTCATCATTTCACATCTTCAAGGGCTTTTTAGATTGTAATGGTAAGTATGAGGCTTGAGGCACTGAACAAGGGTGGTGGAACACATGGAGCTCTGCTTTTCTTATGTGGCCTGTGAAGTGTGAGACTCACTCAAGTTTTTTTTTTGGTTGGTTGGGTTTTTTTTTTTGTTTTTTTTTTTTTTGTTGTTGTTCTAATATTTCATTCAAACGTTTCCTCAGCTTCTTTCTGCCTCTACTCCAAAGCTACACAGTTTGTAAACACTGCTAAATGCTGCCAAACCAGAACATTCTTGGCAAAGTGCCAGTCCATAGGAGTTGGCAGTTGATCACTGATACCTATTTTCAACCAAAAGAGCATCTTACAGAGATGTCTTTAGAAATGCATTCACTGTAACAGCTGCAGGTGGTAAGGAGATGGCCCCAAGGAACTGATCTTTGAGGCTTGTGATTGCCCTGCACATCAATGTCCTGGAACCACACATGGTACAAAAGCACGTAAAGGAGGAGTGGGTTTGTCACTCTTACATTGGTGGGTAGGAAGTGGCATCTCTGACTCCCTTCCACGGCTCGGGTGGCTGAGGCTTAGAAAACCTCAGTGGTCCAACTGGAGGCTTAGCAAAGGGAAGTCCCAGGAAGACATTGACACTCTTCTGGGCTGCATCTACTCGGAACTGGTACCCTCGGACTCTGCCGTATTTGGTCTCCACTTCTGGTTGCTCTGCTTTTCGCCCTGGGGGATGTGAGCACAAAATCCCATTGCTGCTCTATTTGTATTTGCAGATTGCAACACAGCCCCTTTCTTTGCTGAAACTGTTCCTTTTCATACACAAGGCTTCACCAAACTCCAGCCAGGATAGGCGAGATTATTTCAGCCTTCTTTTGGAGTGGCTTGGCTTTCCCTCGGGTTTATCATCTGCCTTCTCTTACTGTGCACATACATCAAGAATTGCATATGGATCTGAGTGCCTTTCCATCCAGGTCATTAGCTAAAAGTCCAATAAATTGCTCTCATTAAGAAATGGCATCTCCAGTGTAAGCAAAGACCTGTGAGCACCCAAAATCTACTCTGGACCCTTTGATGTAGCACACATGGCTGAAGGAAAAAGCTTCTACCACACCTGAGAACAGACACTGCTAACGTGCAATAAAGGTTAACCACGGAATCATTAAGGATGATTAATCATTCAAGATCAGTGTGAAAGTTCTCAGTGCCAAGTTACCAGCATGGCAGAGGGGGCTGCTCTGCCTCAGCAGACAGGGCTTTGGGACAGGAATTGGATTTTGCTCTTTGCAAACCAAACAAAAAGGCAAATAAAGCGAACGACTGAAAAGAGATCACAAAAAGGAACGAAGGACTAGCAGCTAGCCAGAGTTAATTTCTTTGTAGCACGGAGGTGCCCAGCTCCTGGGAGAAAGCTGGGGTGCCCCTCGGTGAGCCGGCTGCACATGTGCTCTGCCTTACCTCTTCCGAAGCTTACCAGTAGCCAGCAGCGCTGTGCCGCCGATGCTGAGAATCAAGGAGAGCAGTGTCAAGTCCTTTCCCGTTGCCATTTTGCAAGACGGTCAAATATTTACCTGGCAGGTGCTTCCTTTTATAGTCTGTGGAGCCGAGCTGTTACGCAAGGCCAGCGCTGAGCCAGGAGCGGAGCTGCGGCCAGCGCAGCTGCCCTGCCTGGCAGGCACTGCTCCGGGGCACGGCAGGGCTTGGCTGGGGAGGGCAGCGGGGACAGCCGCCCGGCAGAGCGGCCCCACGGCTTTCCTTTGCTCCCTAGCGCTCCTTACAAAGCCTCTTCACACATCTTCAGGCATCAGCTCTGGGCTTTAAGCTCATTTGAAGACTCTTCCGCTGCAGCAGGAGGCTTGCCCTGTTGCTGCAACACTGCTCACTTGCAGGAGAAATGGGGGTTTCCCCTGCACGCTGCACCGTGAAGACACCAGGGAGGGAACTTTGTTACATCTGTTTGCTTCACTTTGCTTGACGGAAACCACACAAGAAAAATCCTCGTTTCCCGAAGGGTGGACACCCCTCATGCCACACCCGGCCCTGCCCCTTCAGGGAGGTTTGTCTGGCAGCTGACACAATACAATACCTGAGTTTTCTGACACTGAAGAGCTGACTCCTCAACCTTTGTAGTGTGGGAACATCGAAGCATTTGGGTGGTTCCAACATTTGTAATGCTCTGAAAAAGCAGGAGAGGTTATGGGCTCCTGTGTGAACTCACACTTGTCATGGGAACAGGATAGGAAGAAAAGGAAAGAGACAAGAGGTGGCTGAAGAGAAACAAGAGATTTTCTGCCCACCTTAACTAAGAGGCTGTGGTTGACAGAAGCTTTGGACTACGCCTTTCTCTTTCCTCTTTTGCAAGGCTCAGTAGCTCTTGCCTCAGGAAGGCTGCTTTGCAATTTCATTTCATGAGTACTGGCAGCTGTTTCTGTAGGTTCACTTACTGCTGGCACCTTTGTTAGCAGCTAAGGAGGCCATAGAGGCTCCCAGCCATCAAACGAGTTCAGCAGACGTTTTCTGCACCTTGTAGTTGTGTCCTGTGGCTGTGCCTGTGGACTTTACTCCACATCTTCCTCAGGAGATCTGCACAGATTTACAGCCCTGGTAGGTGAGCTCCAGCCAACTTTAACTTTGAACTGCTCAGAGAGCAAAGTGTTCTGGGAGACCTCTTTTGTGTTTCTCAGGAGTGAAGTTCATGATGCTAAAGGTCCATAGAGGTGGTCTGGGATTGTTCTGCACTGCTGTGGATGTACAGTCCACATGGTGGTGAGAGGTGTATTGAGGTTACAGTGAGGGTGGTGAGGCACTGGAGCAGGTTGCCCAGGGAGGTGGTGGATGCCCTCTCCCTGGAGGTGTTGAAGGCCAGGTTGGATGAGGCCTTGAGCAACCTGGGCTGGTGGGAGGTGTCCCTGCCCATGGCTGGGGCTTGGAAATGGAGGAACCTCAAGGTCCCTTCCAACCTAAAGCATTCCATGGATGTATGACTCTATGGAGGCACTGCCAGCTGGAAGGAGTGGCAACAGTTCCTGGGGTACAAGTGATGGAGTTTAGGATCAGTTACCTTCTACCTTCATCTGTGTGCTAAAGGTTTCCTAGGAGTACAGAGCAGAAGTACTGTGCAGCAGTGAACTCTGTACTCTGCCTGCTCGCTCAAATGCTGCAGCAAATTCTGTCTCCACTTGCCTTGGACTGCTTTGGTTCCTGGCATGGCAAAACTCTTTGGATGTGAGGTGGAACTGCAGGAATGTGCTACACAACTGCTTGTGACTCGGCTGCCACCCTGCTGGGCATGCCTGCCTCAGCTCACTTGTGACCTGACAGTTCCAGCACTCTGCTACGAAGCCAAAGCCTGCAGACTCTGCTTGCTGCTCTCTCCTGTTGCTGTAACAAACTTCATTTACCTCCACACACAATTTATTTTCCATCTCCTGATCTGCAGTGAATTTACTGAACTCTGCCCTTTCCCATTTGCTTTCCCTTTATTTTCTAAGCCTTACTCTTCAACCTTTGTTCTGCTTCCTACTTCTGCCTCAAGTACTGGTTCTACACGGTGTGGCAGCCCACCCCACAGGCACAGGCTGAGAGAAGCAGCCATTCTGACAATATTCCCAGTGCAAACTGGTTTCTGCAGACTCTGCCAATCTTATTCACAATAAGGTAATAAAGCAGTGGGATTTTATATGCCTGCAGCCTTGCCTGAGGATACTTTGTATGGATCTACAGGCATGACCTCTGCAAATGTGGGTGGCACAGACTGAACTTGTGGAATCTGGAGATAGTGCTACACGCCTGGCAAGTGGAATTCCTGAATCCTTTTTGGCATTTAAAAGAGAACATTTTGTGACTTACCCTCAATCAGTGAACAATGCATAATTCAGGGATCAATCAAAAAAACTCCTGACATATGATGACATTTGCCTCTTTATGCCTTAATGCACTTCTACCTTTCTTGATTTCAATAGCTGAAAAATAGAGACAAACATCACATTTACAGGCCCATGCTTGTACAAGAGCTCACATTTTGCCTCCAGTAGGTAAGGTAGAAACATTTAGAAGTCTGCATGTATTAAAGCAGACTTTGTATTGTTTTTTCAGTCAGACCTGGTGAATATTCAACATTTATCAGAGTGTCTCTGGGACGAGGCAGAGTTTCAGAGCACTCCAAAGCAGATAAGAGTAAAATCTTTTCCACTGTGATTTATTTTTAGAACTGTGTCAGAGTTCCACTCTACTTCCAATACAAACACTTATTCTATGCACATAAATGCAGTACCCTCTGTTAATCTCCTTTCAAAGGCTCCCTCTGGTGTAAAACTGACTTGTAAGGCAGAATGTCCTTAGGTTTTGGTTGGTCTTTTTTTTTCCATAGAGGACATATCTAAACCAGACCCAAACTTCTGCTAAACTTGCCAATTTTACTTACAGATCAGGTTTTCATTGAGCTCATGTTATTTAAATCAACATTGCTGCTATACTCTGTCTTCAGTCATGGGGAAGCAGCAGGAAAAGAGGAGCAGTGGGGGGAATCTGGTATTTGTGTTCATTAAGTGAGGCTTCAGGGAAAAGAAGTAAAGCATCACACAGGGGAAATAGATCATCTGCATTTATTACAGTGACTAATTGCAAATGTGACAACTGTGAAAAGAAGGGAAACAATGTTATGCTCAGAGTGAAGTGATTTCTTTTACAGTTTGGATCTTATGTGCATGAGTAAGCTGTAAATTATAACTCTGAATTAACCTTCTTGGTTTTGTCGTTGCTCTTTTCAAACACCACCTTTTTCCAGAATTCTACCTTCTTTTCTTTCAGCTTCCTGGCTTTCTTTTGTTTGAGGTTTATCTGTAAGTATTCTTCATCCAGGTTGTAAGATGGCCATTCAGTCAAACCCTCACCGTTAGGATTTCTGGAAAGAAAGAGTGAATGCCCTTCTCAGTCACAGGAGTGAAGACTGACTGCAGAAAGCAGCTAACTCACTGGAGCCAGTAAAGCCAGTAAGAAGTGTGATGAATCTCATGGCTCTTACCCATTTCGAGCAAAGTTAGCCCAGTACTTCATCAGAGTTCTGCTGAGATTCTTTTCTTCCTCTGTGACCTCGCCTGAGGGACAAAATGAAAATGGATTAGTGTGTGTGGCAGAAATCTAAACATTGCTACCACAGAAGCAACATTTCAGGCTGTGGCTATGTTATAGTCACAGTCAAGTTTTCACCACTCTTGAGGAATGAGAGTAGCCTAATTATCCTTATTCTACAAACTGGAGAAACGAGGGACAAGGAAATGAGGTGATTTGCCTGTGGCTTTTCAGGAATCCAGAAACAACCCCAAAAGAGAATCCATGTGTCCTGAGTTCCACTGCAACTCAAGAAGAGGCCACTTGGTTGAGTTTCACAGATCTCATTCTAGCCTTGTGGGTCTGAAATTCTCCCTATTATTCACAAAATCACAGAATG
>VWYK01104101.1:0-12372 GCA_013399775.1 Semnornis frantzii
ACTGCTCTTGTGCAGCCCAGGACTCACCTGTGGAAGAGGCTGGCAGCAGCCTAGGCAGACTGGGAAGAGAGTGATGGCGTTAGCTGGAGCTGGGATCTGAGAGTGGGAATGCAGAGTGGCCTGGTGGGAAATCTGCTAGCCTGGAAATTAGGAGAGCTGGGTTCTGCTTTTCTCCTTTCCCCCAATCTGATGCATGCTGTTGAGCAAACTGCAGCTCCCCTGCTTCCCTTACAACTCCTTTTTCCTTTTGCCGCCCGAGTGCAGTAAGCCCAAGGACTGGACACAAAAAAACCCAATTCAAAACTGGTAACACTGCTAGAAAAACCTCCTGCCCTGCTCTGCCTCATCACCCACACCCCAGGGTGACCTTTACAGCCTGGCAGAGATCCTGTACCCCACTTTGCAGGGCTGCCTGCAGGAGCTGGGTTGCTGCAAACGCATGACCCAAGCAATTCCCGAGCAGCCTCTGCCGGGGAGCTGCAGAAAGCCTGCTGGCAGGCACCCACACACAGACACCCTCTCCTACACCTTTGCTTTTCACAGTTGGTGACAAGAGAGATTATTCCTTGCTGGAAGAATGTGGCATTGTTGACATTTAACAAAAAAAAAGGCAAAACAGGCCTTTGCTGTGCTCGAACAGCACAGGCTCTCTTGATCAGCTGTCGGAGGTGCCTCATCTGTACAAAGCATTTAAACCTGTCTGACATCAAAAAGTAAGGTAAGACAAGTCACTTTGATGCTCCAGAGCACATGCCTAACATGATTATTGCAGAATCTTCCTGGTGATAATAGAATTATGCAAAGGAGGCCCTTGACCCATTAATGCTTTTGCCTTTCTTTGGGTTTCTCTGCCTCTTCCTCCTTTCAGGAGCGGCAGAACTGCTTGCTCAGATACAGCCACGGAACAAAAGGGTGGAATAAGCAAAGTGGAAGAGGTCTCTGGTCCCCTTGTCAGCTCTCCTGACTCCACCTTACCCTAATCAATTACATGCTCCAGCAGTTGCAGGGTAAGCAACTGGAAATGTGCTGTACTGGAAAAGTGCTGTGGCTGGAGGGGGGGAATATTCCCCCAGCTCAGAGACACTGGGAGGGCAAAGTGGAGAAGCATGGCCAGGGCCTCTGTCACCACTGCACCTGGGGCAGCCTGGAGAGAGAACAAAACCCCTGCACTTGCTGCAAACCTCCCTTTTTCATAGGGAAAAAGAGAGGGTTAGGGAGGTTCCTCTCCCCACCTGCTCTGCCCCGCTGAGACAGGTTGGGGCTGCCCTGCTGGAAAGCAGCTCCACGGAGAAGGATCTTGGGAGCCCTGGTGGGCAGCAAATCCTGCATGGGCAGCAGTGTGTCCTTGTGGCCAAGAGAGCCAATGGCAGCCTGAGGGTTGCAAGGAAAGTGTGGCCAGCAGGGCTGGGGAGGTTCTGTCCCTCTGCTCTGCCCTGCTGAGACCACATCTGGATTACTGTGTCCAGTTTTGGGCTCCCCAGTTCAGGAGAGACAGAGGTCTGCTGGAGAGAGGCCAGGGGAGAGCCATGAGGTTGAGTAGGGAAGTTGAGCATCTCCCCTACAAAGAGAGGCTGAGAGCCCTGGGGGTGTTTAGTCTGGAGAGGAGAAGGCTGAGAGGAGATCTGAGCAATGGGCACAAATATCTGAGGGGTGGGGGTCAGTGGCTGTGGCCAAGTTCTTTTGGGTGCTCAGCAGCACTAAGCCAAGGAGTAAGAGCTACAAACTGGAGCAGAGAAGGTTTCAGCTCAGCAGGAGGAGAAACTTCTTTGCAGTGAGGGTGACAGAGCCCAGGAGCAGGCTGTCCAGAGAGGTTGTGGAGTCTCCTTCTCTACACTTTCCAACCCCACCTGGATGCATTCCTCTGTGCACTCCCCTGGGTGATGCTGCCTTGGCAGGGAGGTTGGGCTGGATGATCTGTGGAGATCCCTTCCATCCTCTAAGGTTCTGTGATGATGCACCAGTGGCTACAACAGCTTTACACCGAGTAGCCCAGCTCTGGAGTTGCTCTGTGGTGTATGCAGCATTTGGTGCCTTAAGGCTGGAACTGACAGGTTCTGGATCTCAGGCACGAAGGAATGCTCACAATATCTGCCTCCATTTCCTGGGAGAAGCAGATGAGTTCAGAGAGAAGAGTTTGCTGGCAGGGTAGCCTGAGTCTCTCACCCACTCAGGGAAGTTAGGAGTAAACAGGTTTTGGTGTTTCTGGGAGGGTGTTTTAATACAAACACCTCAGCGTTGCATGAGTCCTGCTTAGCATCACAGCAGAGAGGCCCTGGCACGTGTGGCTGATTAAAAGCAACAGAGCCAGCAATAAAAAGGGGATGCTACCTCCTCTGTGTCCTGAATGACAGCTGAAAAGAAGGCTTCAGCTGATGACAGTGTAGAAAGCTCAGAGAATTTTTTTATGAGGTGTCCTTTGGAGTCAGAGAGCTGCCCAGGCTCTCCCTCCCACCCTACCCTGTCTGTTTGAAATAACTCATGCTGGGGAGTGGACCAGGACAGTATTACCAAAGCCTTCTTCTGCCAGAGGGTGAACAGAACCCAGTGCACGAATTCTTACCTAAGGTTGTGTATACAGTGGGGGATTTTAGGCCAAAATCCTCCTACCAAGAGATCAGCTGACTGGCCTGGCTCAGCTTCAAGTCTGCAAAGGGCTGGCAAAAGCAGAGCTTGCTTCCTATGTATTCTGTTTGCTCTAAGCATGGTTCACTGATTCCTACTTGCAATCTGTCCTGAATTGAAAATGTCTGATTAGTTTGTTCCAGGAGAGATGAGTCCAACACATTAAGGCTCAGACCCGAATCCAAACTCCAAACTTCCCTAAGGAGCAAATCTGTTTCCATCTGGAGTTTTGGTCCAAGCTTTTTTTTTTCTTCCCCCCCCTTGCTTCTTACTCACATTGAACAGAGCTCCTTAATGTCCCATCCTAAATCAGGACCTACTTACATTAGGCCAAACAAATCACAAGAGAGAGCCCTTTCCTCCAAGCTCTCATTATCTAAGTTAACAAGTATGTTATTATATTCCCTCTGTGCAGCAGGCAGCATTAGGAGACAGTAAAATAAGTCACCCAAGGTTACAGAGCCAGCAGGTTGCAGAGCTGGGTACTAAAGCCAGTTGCTTGACTCTTAAGCTCAGTGCTTTATCTTATTCCTCAAGGGGAAAATGCAAACCCAGATCTAACCATACCCCTAGGAAAGCTTCTGGAGTATCTATTTGAAAGGAAACCTTTCCTCCTCTTCCTGTCTAAACCAGGGGGAAAAAAAAAGGACCAAGACCTTATTCCTGAGCTTCAGGGATCTGTTAATTGGCTCCCTAGTAAAATTACAGAGCCTCAGCTGCCTGATAATGATTGTAAATGACAGAGACTATCAGGTTTACCTTGTGATGTCCCTGGGGAGCTTGCAGTTAGTTTAGTCTGAACTCTGCGTCAGCTGTTTGGGTTCCTTTCTTCTCGGCATGTGGTATCTGGACTCAAGCTGCAGCCTTTCAAACCTAATTAGTGTTAGGGGAAAGAGAGAGAGAGAGAGAGGAAAACTCAAACAACAACAACTCTCCTCCTTGCCTTTGGAATGCAGAGGCAAGAGCTGATTTATGGGGCAAGTTCGTGGGGAGTTTTTTTCTTTGCTTTTTGCTTGGTCTTCTGTTTCTTTGCACGAGTCTCAATCCAGCATCTTCAGCTCTGGCTGCAAGAACGCTGCAGCTTAGTGTGCTGGAGCCTTTGAACTTGGAGAGGTTCAGCAGAGAATCCCTGAACTTGATGGAGTCATCATGTTTGTGAGGAGCTGGGTCTGCTCTGGGCAGTGCTCAGCAGACACTCGAGTTTTTGCCCTTTTCCTCGCAGGGAGAATGTTTTTGTCTGCTGTGTTTGCTGTTAAAGCTTTTAACAACCTTCTTTTTAGCAATGATCTCATGTTAGCCTTCAGCCAAGTTCAAGCTGCCACCCCCCAGGCAGTTTATTGTCTGTGTGGGGAGTGACTTGTCCAGTTTTCATCTGCAGGGTGTTGCACAGCCTCTCATAGCTCTGGCATGGAGGTGTCTGTAGTACTTTCACCCTACAGCACAGGGCATCAGCTGCTGAGCATTGAATGGAGCAGCTCTGCAGTGAGCACAGGCTGAGGGAGCTGGGGGTGTGCAGCCTGGAGAAGAGAAGGCTCCAGGGGGACTTTAGAGATGCCTACCAGTGCCTGAAGAAGTCCTGTAGGAAGGCTGCAGAGAGACTTTTGCTGAGGGTGTCTGCAGACAGGCCAAGGGAGAATGGTTTGGAGCTGCAGGAGAGTAGCTTTGGACTGGATTTTAGGCAGAAGTTGTTCAGTAGGAGGGTGGTGAGAGTCTGGAATAGGCTGCCCAGGGAGGTTGTGGATACCTCCTCCCTGGAGGGGTTGAAGGCCAGGTTGGATGAGGTTTTGTGCAGCCAAGTCTCATTGAGAGGTGTCCTTGCCCCTGGTGTAATGAGCTCTGAGGTCCCTTCCCACCTAAGCTATTCTAATGATTATGAACAGGGAACACAGCTCCATGGGCAGCACCTTCAAATCACAACCCTGAACAGGCAGATGGGATTCAGGCTGCTTTGGGAGGCCTCTGAACTGAGTGTCTGGGACAGCAGGAAAGCTGCAGGGTTTTTCTCTAGTGATTGATTGCAGGTGCAGAGCTCTTTGGAACAATAAGACAACACAGGGAGGCTTTCATCTCACCTAGGAATGGGATGCAGCTATTTTAAAAGAAGCTTATGAGTCTCAGGAACAGCTGCTGGAAGATGTGAGAAGTTGATTGATTCCTCAGAATCTTTAAATCAAGACTAAATGTCTCTCTAGGAGATCTGAAGCTGGAGCAATCACTGAGATCTTGAAATGGAAAGAGGAGAACGAGTTAGCTGAGAAGGTTCTTTGCCATCCCTGTCCCCAGCAGCATTGTTATCCTCATGCTCCAGCAGCTACCTAGCAGAGAAGGCAAAGATAAATCACAACTGCAGCAGGGGAATCTCACACAGGCACCAGAGAGCACCAAGTCAGACCACTCACCACCTTGCCTCAGGTGGCCTCAGCTACCTACAACCAAGTCTAAATCTGAGACAAACCCAGTTAATTCAGGTTGCCTGTGGAAGAAGACTAACTTCCAAGCTGCTCTCTTCTGATGTGTGCTATGGGTGCTCTTGCCTGCTGGTTTGGGGGGCAGAGCCCAAAGTAGAGGATCCCAAGCAAGTCTAAGGCTCTGCAGTGGATCCCAAGCAAGTCTAAAGCTCTGCAGTGGATCCCAAGCAAGTCTAAAGCTCTGCAGTAAATGTCTCCAAAGCTGCTTCCCTGCTTTAAGAGAAGCAGACTCATCCTTACCTCAAAAGAACCAAAGTGGGCAACTCTGCCCAGTACTAAATCATTTCTTCAGCCAACCAGCACCACTGTTTGCTGCTTTCTGTGTCCCAGTGGTCAGCAGGAAAGAAAAGAAAATGATCATAAGGTTAGACTCTAGTATAAGATAAAGCTATCTGAGGGCTTTGCTGCTTCAGAGTACAGCTGAAGCTTCAGTTGGATGAAACCAGATGAGGCACTTAGTGCCATGGGTTAGTGACTTAGAAGGGTTAGGTCATAGGTTGGATGATCTCAGAGGTCTTTTCCAACCTGCTTCCTTCTGTGATTCTGTAGTGACAGCCCAGAGGTAGCAGCAGGGAGGATGGAAGGCTCCCTTTAGGTGTGGGCAGGCAGCTCTGAGGTCCCCCTGGAGTCTTCTCCTCTCCAGGCTGCACACCCCCAGCTCCCTCAGCCTGTCCTTGTAGCGGAGCTGCTCCAGCCCTTGGCTTATCTTTGTAGCCTTCTCTGTACTCACTCAAAAAAATTCTGTGTCTTATCATGAGGACAGCAGCACTGGAGGTGAGGTCTTAGCAGAGCAGAGCCAAGGGGCAGAATCCTCTCTTCTGCCCACACTCCTCTGCAGCCAGCACACAGCTGCCTGCTGGGCTGCAGGAGGGCACTGCTGGCTACTGGGGAGCTGCTCAGCACCTAACACCCCCAAGTCTCTTTCTTCAGGGCTGCAGGAGGGCACTGCTGGCTCCTGGGGAGCTGCTCAGCACCCAACACCCCCAAGTCTCTTCCTTCAGGGCTGCAGGAGGGCACTGCTGGCTACTGGGGAGCTGCTCAGCACCCAACACCCCCAAGTCTCTTCCTTAGAGCTGCTCTCATCCCACTCTGCACCCAGCCTGGAGCTGTTCTGGGGCTGGCCTGACCCTCAAGCAGGACCCTGCACTTTGATTGTCTCCTTTAAAGGAAAGGAAAATTCTCTCCTTTCAAAAACAAAAAGAATCTAAAGAATAAATCCCAAGTGTGTCCTCTGCCTGCAGTGCATTCAGGAACTTATCTTCTATCCTTTCTCAAAGAGCTCATTTCTTACACAGAGCCACTTTGTGGAGTCTGTCACCTGCATTTGCCTGAGCAAAGCAAACCAAACAAGCTGTGGAGAGGAACTGCTGCTACTAAATCCACGCTCAGCTCAAATCCTCTTAGGAACATCTGCCCACATTGTCGGGCCAAGGGGGTCTAATGCTGTTAGAGTAATTCTCAGCCTTTTAAAGCAAGGAGCCATAGTCCAGGGTTATCCAGGAGTGATACAGCTCTGGGGGAAGCTGCACTTTACATATTTAAGAGAAGCGTGCTGAGCTCTTTAACATCTCATTGCTGTACTTTTTGACATCAAAAGGATTGCATTTCCATACTTGGATGAATTAATAGGATTTGCATGTCAGCCTCATTCTGTACTTTCTGTGCTGAGTTACACTGCAGGAATTTGAAAGGCAGGGAAGCTGTAGAGGTGTGCATGTGTGTGTGTGTGTGTGCTCAGGAAATCACAGGCTGCACTCACCACAGGTCTTGGAGATGGATTTAAGGGAGTAATGTGCCCAGATGTTGCCTCCTTCACCAGCTGATGTTTAGGTACAGATTCAGTTTTCCTGGGAACATCTCTGCACACAAAAGAAAGGGGAAAAAAACTTCTCCCATCACCAGGCCTGGTGCCACTGCCCATAGCTGGATCAGGAAGGGAATTCAGGGCTCATTAGAGCACCTGAGCCACAAAGTTCATCCTCACTGAATGGTTTTCTGGCCCAAGAGTCATAGAATCAATGACAAAGGGTGACAAAGGGATGTGACATGAGTCAGTGCAGCTTCTGCTCCACACCTGCTGCTTCCTTAGCACATTTCTCCCACCTGGCCCCTGCTCTGTCACAGAATCACAGAATGGTTTAGGTGGGAAGGGACCTCAAAGATCATCCAGTCCCAAGCCCCTGCCATAGGCAGGGACACCTCCCACGAGAACAAATCACTCAGGGCCTCATCCAACCTGGTCCTGAACACCTCCAGGGAGGTTGTGGAGCACAGAAGCACAGAATGTGATCAAAGATCCCTTCAGGGATCCCGTCAGGGCCTCCAGAGGAGGCCCCCAAGATGCTGAGAGGGCTGCAGCAGCTCTGCTGTGAGGACAGGCTGAGAGAGTTGGGGCTCTGCAGCCTGCAGAGGAGAAGGCTTCCAGGAGAGCTTGGAGTGGCCTTGCAGGATGTGAAGGGGGCTGCAGGAAGGCTGGGGAGGGACTATTGACAAGGTCTTGGAATGGCAGGACAAGGGGCAATGGGTTTGAAGTGTCAGAGGGGAGATTGAAAGTGGATGTTAGAAGGAAGTTGTTTGGAGTGAGGGTGGTGAGAGACTGGCACAGGTTGCCCAGGGAGGTTGTGCAACACAGAATCACCCAATGTGATCTTTGCTCACATTCTGTGCTTCTGTGCTCCACAACCTCCTGGAGGTGTTCAGGACCAGGCTGGATGAGGCCTTGTGTGACCTGTGCTAGTGGGAGGTGTCCCTGCCTATGGCAGGGGGTTGGAACTGCCTGAGCTTTGAGCTCCCTTCCAACCTTTCCATTCTATGACTCTGTGATTCTCCTGCACTTCACACAGCTTTGCCCTGGTGCTGAATTGCTACACAGTGTTGTGTTTCCCTCTGTCTTCACTGTGTTCACAGAATGACTGAACCCAACCAAAAGTGCCTCTCTGCTCTGCAGCAGCTGAGTGCTGATCATTCCTGGGCAGACTTCGGAATCTCACGCCTGAGTGAAATTTTATCCTTTAAGACAGGTCATGCTATGTCTCCAGTTACTTCTACACTTGACACTGGCAGTCATTAATTACCATCTGGCTGATTGACATATCAGTGAGTAGCAGCAATATAATACCCAGCACTGAAACCTTCTCAGGGAAGCATAACTGCCCCTGACACTCTTCTCTTGGGCTGCTTATCCCTTGGAGAGATTTTGGGTTGGATTTATTCAGTCCCTGTTAAACTGCCACCCAAGCACTATCCCCTTGGCCATGAGCTGAGAGCAGGGTGTGGGGAATTGACTTGCAGCATGGAGGGGGTTGTGATGGTTTGGGAGGTCCTCACCCCCCACACTTTGTAAAATCCCCCAGACCAGACTCAGCCAGCTCGAAGCTAAGGACTGAAGCTCTATTTACAGCTCAGCACAATGTACAGGCCAATATATACCCAACAGACAGGAATAGTTACAGACATAGACAAGTTAAAGGTGATACAGAAACACAACTCCCCTCCCAGAAATCAGTCCCCAGGAGGGGCTCCCAACCACCCTTCCACCTTCTCCCCACCCCTCTGCCTTACCCCAGGGTTCTTCCTTATGCTTAAAATGAGTTTGGAGGGTTGGGCAAGGGGGTTAGAAGCAGAGTGGTTAGTTAGGTTAGCAGAGAGGTCCAGACCAAGCCAACTAGAGAGCCTGAGACTCTCCATGAGAGAGTCTTATCTATTTGTGTTCTTATACATCTCAGCAAGCCTAGGAGTGAGGCAGACATCAGCAGTGTTTGCTTTGCACAGCCTATAATACAATTTTCTACATTAAAATACTCCAATTAGCCTCAAACCAGCACAGGGGGACTGGGGTGGAGAGGAGCAAAAGGGCTTTCAGGAGGAAGAGAAGGCAGTGCTGGCAGTGCCAGCTTGGGAGCTGAGCTGCTGCTTGGCTGGCAGAAGCCTGCCTGGGCTCCAGAGTGTGACCTGCCTGTGTCACCACCAGCAGCATCACTCTGCTTTGGCAGCAGCTCTGAGTGGTGATGTCAGCAGGTGGGGGGACATCTGTCCTGCTGTTACAGGCATCCTCTCCAGCTTCTCAACCTCACTCTCACCAGCTGAGAGAGTCTTGCACAATTCCCTCTACTCTGAAAGCCATTCCTCAACCTTCTACTCTCGGGGAGCTCTCCAAGTACAGCCAGGCAGAAGGCTCCTGCTGTGCTGCTGAACATGCTGGGGATGTCCTGGCACTCCAACACTGCCAGCAGGAATGCTGATGAATGACAGCAGCACAGCAGAAGACTGAGAGGAATTGAGCTCAAGAACCCATCTCTTCCCATTAAAAAATAGAGAGTGAGCACAACTAACTCTAGGTGAGTAATGACTGACTTCTATTATGTCCCCTTGGGTCAGGAAACATTTGAGTGCATCATTTTTAAGGATGACTAAAAGTAGCAGAACCACAATGCTATTAATGTCTCCTGTTGTCTTGTAGTCCTGGTGTCATCCTTCAGCCATGTGTTCTCCACACAGATATTTCACCCACCCTGGCTTTTAGAGCTGCCCCTGCATTTGGCATCAATCAGGATGTCTCCAAGGAGAAGCTTATGCAGTCTGGGGATCAGCTGCACAGTCTTGCAGCCACGAGAAGGGATCCACTTTATTTCTCCACACCCTTATTTCTCCTGCCCATGTTTGCAGGATTTCTGTTTCTTTACAGCTCAGTTTTGCTCTCCTACATCTGTCTCCTCCTGGCAAGCATTTCCAGATCCATTCCTTCTGAAGAATAACCATTTATAAGATGTGCCTGAGCCTACTGACCAACTCACTAGCTCAGAATCACAGAATCAAGGAAAATTGGAGGCTGGAAGGGACCTTCAGAGATCATCCAGTCCAACCCTCCTGCCAAAGCAGCATCACCCATGGGGAGTTCTCCCAAGAACATATCCAGAGAAGGAGGCTACATAACCTCACTGAGCAGCCTGCTCCAGGGCTCTGTCACCCTCACTACAAAGAAGTTTCTCCTTCTGTTGTGGTAAATCCTTCTCTGTTCCACTTTGTGGCTCTTGCTCCATGGCTTATTGCTGCTGGCCACCAAAAAGAGCTTGGCCCCACACTTGGCACCCACAGCAGAGCCATAGAATCTAACTCAGGTTGCACAGGAATGCATCCAGACTGGGCTTGAAAGGCTCCAGAGAGGGAATCTTCTTCCAGCCTTAAGGCACTAAATGCTGCATACACCACAGAGGAACTCCAGAGCTGGGCTACTCGGTGTAAAGCTGTTGCAGCCACTGGTGCATCATCACAGAACCTTAGAGGATGGAAGGGATCTCCAGATGTCAGCCAGTTCAACCTCCCTGCCAAGGCAGCATCACCCAGGGGACTTCACACAGGAACCCAGGTGGGGTTGGGAAGGCTGCAGAGAAGGAGACTCCACAACCTCTCTGGGCAGCCTGCTCCTGGGCTCTGTCACCCTCACTGCAAAGAAGTTTCTCCTCCTGTTGTGGTAAAACCTTCTCTGCTCCAGTTTGTAGCTCTTGCTCCTTGGCTTAGTGCTGCTGAGCACCCAAAAGAGCTTGGCCCCAGGCACTGACCCCCACCCCTCAGATATTTGTGCCCACTGCTCAGATCTCCTCTCAGCCTTCTCCTCTCCAGACTAACCAGCCCCAGGGCTCTCAGACTCTCTTTGTAGGGGAGATGCTCAAGTCCCTCACTCAGCCTCGTGGCTCTCCCCTGGCCTCTCTCCATCAGGTCTCTGTCTCTCCTGATCTGGTGAGCCCAAAACTGGACACAGTATTTCAGATGTGGTCTCAGCAGGGCAGAGCAGAGGGACAGAACCTCCCCAGCCCTGCTGGCCACACTTTCCTTGCTGCCCCCCAGGCTGCCATTGGCTTTCTTGGCCACAAGGACACATTGCTGCCCATGCAGGATTTGCTGCCCACCAGCAAATCTGGTGGTGTTTGCTGCTTTCCAGCAGGGCAGCCCCAACCTGTCCTGCTGCCTGCTGTTATTCCTCCCCAGATGCAGGACCCTGGGTCCACAGAAACCACATCCAGATTTGGCCATTTCATGGCCTTTGCTCAGCTTGCTGTGAAGTGCTGAGTTGAGCATTTCTGCATGGATCTCACTGCTGGGCAAGGAGAAGCAGCAGCACAGCAGAGCAGGACAGCAGCACACAACTCTCCTGCTCCCTCAATGCAAAATGCACATCCAGAGCCCTTCAGAGGAGTGCAGACTCTCAGATAACTCTGTCCACTCTCTCCCTGACTGTGAGTCCTCAGCTCAGTGGGTGTCAGAGGCCAACACACCTCTGGGACCACAGCACTGCACTGGGACCACAGCAGTGCACTGGGACCACAGCAGTGCACTGGGACCACAGCACTACACTGGAACCACAGCACTGCACTGGGATCACAGCACTACACTGGAACCACAGCACTCCACTGGAACCAAAGCAGTGCACTGGGACCAAAGCACTCCACTGGGACCACAGCACTGCACTGGAACCACAGCACTCCACTGGGACCAAAGCAGTGCACTGGGACCACAGCACTGCACTGGGACCACAGCACTGCACTGGGACCACAGCACTGCACTGGAACCACAGCACTCCACTGGGACCACAGCACTGCACTGGAACCACAGCACTCCACTGGAACCAAAGCAGTGCACTGGGACCACAGCACTGCACTGGGACCACAGCACTGCACTGGAACCACAGCACTCCACTGGGACCACAGCACTGCACTGGGACCACAGCACTGCACTGGGATCACAGCACTGCACTGGGACTCAGAAGTCTATCAGAAGGCCTTCCAGGAAGCTTGTGCCATAACAGGAAAGCTCCAGCTAGTTTTGATTAGCTGTTTTGTGCTTCCAGGCCTTAAATTCTTGGGGTTATTTGGCCTCCTGGCCCATCCTTGTAACTCTGAGCACATTTCTGTGCTGCTGGAGACCACAGCAGGGGCAGGCAGCCATGTGCAGCAGGGACTGGCTTCAATTCATTATTTTGTCAAGGATCTGACACGACTAAAATCCAAGTCATGTCAACAGATTGCAGATGTTTTCTCCTCCACTGACACTCCACATCTTGGAGAGAAATCACAGGGGTGCAATGCCTGTCTGAAGATGTTAGCCTGGCTGCACAATGTCCTCTCAGAGGGGCTGGGCCTCAGTAGCCAGCTCAAAACATTTCTGAGAGTGTTTGAAGTGGCAGAAAGAGGAGGCTGAGCCACAGCACAGGATATCCAGAGAGAGCTCTGGAAAACTCACAGAGTTCTGCCGTGGCTCACAGGGTCACAGAGTGAAGCAGGTTGGG
>VWYK01104102.1:0-16045 GCA_013399775.1 Semnornis frantzii
ATTCTATGATTCTATAATGATAGCTTCACCCAGAGAATCATTCCTGTCTCCCAGAAGTCCAGTTCTGGGCACCCCAGTTCAAGAGGGGCAGTGATCTACTTGAGATTGTCCAATGGAGATCTACAAGGACTGGAGCCTGTGCCTTCTGAGGAAAGGCCGAGAGAGCTGAGGCTCTTTAGTCTGGAGAAGAGAAGACTGAGAGAGGATTTAATAAATGCTTATAAATATCTGAGGGCTGGGGGTTAAGAAGGAAGGGACAACCTCTTCTCACTTGTGCCCTGTGATAGGACAAGGGGCAATGGATGTAAACAACAGCACAGGAGGTTCCACTCTACATAAGGAAGAACTTTACTGTAAGGGTTATGGAGCACTGGAACAGGCTCCCCAGAGAGGTTGTGGAGTCTTCTTGTCTGGAGACTTTCAAGGCCTGTCTGGATGCATTCCTATGTGACCTAAGCTGGATTATATGGTCATGCTCTGGCACAGGGGGTGGACTCGATGGTCTCCAGAGGTGCCTTCCAACCTCTAACATCCTGTGATCCTATGAACTCCCCTTGTTTGAAGGACAGTCACAGTGCTAACTTGTTCTAGTGGTTACATTCATGCTCAAACTAGCTTGAGTTTATGCAGATCATGCAGTACAATACAAACACAGGGTATTTGCCTCTGCTGCTTTAAATGCAGGATTGGTAGGAACCAGTGCATCCTCATGCTCACAGCACAGTTTCCATTTGCTTTTTCCCATTTGTATTCTTTGCACAATTCAGTCCTTAAATGGATCTTGCATTCTATTATCCATTTCTTCCTCCACAACAGATATCTTTCAGAGGACGGGTCATCATGGAGGGAAATTAGTCAGTGTGGGTTTTTTCTTAGATGATTTTTGGCAGACAGGCAGGCAGTTCAGAGTATAAATGTTATGAAGTGCAGTTGACAAGTCACAAGGAACTTTCCTTTTCCTTGCTCCTCTCAACCCTGTCTGATACAGGGTTTTTGTTGCAGCTGTCTCATGATGTCTGTGTCCTCCAGAGCTGCATCACTCAGGCTGTTGTCTTTGCCTCGTTGCAGCTGATAGGTTTTGTTTATGCTCTCAGCATTCCTCCTCCTTACTTTTCTGGCGTCTGAGTGATCAATGTAGTTCTGGCACTTTGGGTCTGCAGCCTGTCCTAGCACCAGTGCAAGGGAGGACAGGCAGCACCAGATAGAGTACTCTTAGGAAGATTCATTAGCTTTTGCCAATGAACACAAGGTTTTTATGAACAGATGTAACTAATAGCACCAGTCAGAGCCAGACAAGGGTTGGGAGAGCACAGGCGTTGTGTAAGCTCCATGCCTATTTGTATCACAGTTAGACCTTGATCTCCAACACCTCCTTTCACCTCACATTCAATTTTGTTTTGAATACAACCTGGCAGCAATGTTCCCACTTAGCAGTATTTTTGCAGTGTGCAAGGTAGCCTCTGAGGACACTGGTAATATAATTAAGATATGTCAAAAACTGGGGAAGCTTTAAACCTTCGCATCTGGAAGTGCGTGAAAGTCCTCTGGTGTCTTGCAGAAATCAAGATTCCCTGTATCCCACCTCTATCTTCCAAATCTTCCTTTAAAGTAAACAGAACAGGGGGAAGTTCACTTTGCACTGAATACAGGTATGAATCTATTTCAGGACTTTGTATTCAGCCAGATGATTTCACAGAGAGCTACATGTGGCATGCAGCAAGTGATTGCAAAATGAGTAATAAATTAAGCTGTAAAAAAATGTGAACCTTAGGCTCATGACAGACTTCCAGACAAAAGTGTTGCACATTGAATGTTATTTTGACATTTAACACCTGCAGATACATGGAAATTTCTCCACCACGCTCCTAGCCTGAAGGCACAGATGTATTTGGTTCATATTGCAAACAAGCTTATTTGGAGTTTAGGTTTTAACTTCTGGCTAAGCCTTCAGGTGCTAATGCAACAACAACAATTACTTTAAGATAGGTGGTTGTACCTATTCCAGCTCTGCTCTGCTGCTTCAGCACATTTTGAATTCTCATGTGTGCATTTATTTTGGAGTTTGTTTTGGCATTACAAGAAACATTCTTCCTGAATCTCTCTGAATCCCAGCAGTCTTCTCCTACATATGCCTTTTACATGCATTCTTATAAGGAAGAGTTTCTGGCAGGCTCTAAGAGGTCTGGTAATTTTACTTATGACCTGGACATTAAATGTTGTTCAAGTGTGCTGTGAGAGGCTTTTCTCTTCTTCTTCTTTCTTTTTTTTTTTTTTTTTTTCCCCTCCCTCCTATTCCTTTTTACCCAAACAATTGAGTCAATCAGCTTGCAAAAGGCATCATGTAACTATCATGTAAAACATCTCAGTTTAGGACTCCCGGGGTATTGGACAGAGAGTGAATTAGTGAGTTGATCTAATTACATTAGAATCATAGAATCATAGAATGGTAAGGTTGGAAGGGACCTCAAGGATCATCCAGTTCCAACCCCCTGCCATAGGCAGGGACACCTCCCACTAGTCCAGGTCCTAATACCTAATATTTTTCAGCCTCCAGCTTTCTGAATTGTATGAGGTTTCTGTGTAATTAGGAAAACCCCTAAACAGTGCATTTGCTGTAGATGCTTATTGCTTCATGTAAAATTTTATCATCCACAGCATCTGCATCCCGTGGGAAGCAGATCTGCAGCCTGACAAAACACATCCGTTGGTTTGCTCAGAACATGGATCCAAGGAGGTTTATTTAACATCCTATAGTTCTTGTAGTGGAAGAGAAAGCAACTCCTCCATGTCACACCGTGGTTGAGTAGACCTCTGTCATATTCACTTTCCAACCTCTCCTTTCTGAAGAGACCCAGGTGACTATCATTTGTGCATGGATGTGCTCTCAGGTGCAGAAATTGACATTCCTAACCTTTGCAAAACCACTAAGACTTGGTTGTCCCTAGGTTGCAGCAGAGAACTCTTTGTTTTCATTCACAATACACAATATTTAACAGCTGTGTTGGTAGATCTTTGTGCCTCTCAGTCATCTGGAGCTCCTGGATCCAACCCCAATGCTGGAAACAAAGAATAAACCCATATACACTTAATTTTTTAGAGGTCACTTAAGTGGGCATAAATTATTCAGAGCTGGAATTTGTCCAGTGCAGCAGACTTTAACAGAGCTAATCTCACAAAAGAAAGGGGGGGGGAAAAAAAACCATAGCAATTTTTACTGGTCTTGAGGATGCAAAAACTTGTGACTTCAGCATTGCACCTACCAACACAGTGCTTCTTAGGAGCAAGCTGAAATGCTGGACCAGAGCTGGTGAATCATCAGCGCCCAGGAACATGCTGAGGACTCCTAAGCTGAATGTCGACAGCATTTGACCCTGCCTAGTTTGTACAAGATGAAATCCTGATTTTGCATGGCTAGAGCAGATCAGCAACATTCTTCATTAGTTTGCTGGCGCCTCCTCGAATTTGAAATCCTGCCCAGCTGTATCAAGTCCCCAGAACTATTTGTTCAAGCTGGCAGAGTTTTGTCTTTTTTAACCATTAATCACTATGTTGTGCAAAGTAAAGAGTGGGAGACAGAACGAGAGCAGTGTACAGCCACAGACATGACAGTTTGCCATTAATATTAAAGGAAATCTCATGTGAAATTCTCCAGTTATTTATCTTTAGTACACATGAGCTAAGGGTGGACTACAGCACCTTTGTGTGCCATCAGGAAAACATTTTATAGAGCTACTACAATAGTCCAGATGTTATACCAGGAATAATAATGACAGTTCCCTTTACTCTGCTCTCGTCAGACCCTATCTGGAGTCCTGTGTGCAGTTCTGGAGCCCCCAGCACAGGAAGGAAAGGTTGGAGCAGGTCCAGAGGAGGGCCACAAAGATGCTGAGAGGGCTGCAGCAGCTCTGCTGTGAGGACAGGCTGAGAGAGTTGGGGCTCTGCAGCCTGGAGAAGGCTTCCAGGAGACCTTAGAGTAGCCTTCCAGGATCTGAAGGGGGCTCCAGGAAGGCTGGGGAGGGACTCTTGACAAGGTCTGGGAATGCCAGGACAAGGGGAATGGGTTTGANTAGTACCTGAAGAACTCTCAGGCAGAGGACAGTTTTAGGAGTGTGGATGGAAAAGATAACAGATTTGCCTCATCAGGAAAATTTTGAAAGCAAATGAAAGTATTTTTCCTTTGTGGAGACCATGATTTGGCAGTTAGTTTTGTAAATGTTCTTTAACTCAAACAGAAATGTTTTGTGTTCAAAAAAAACAGTGCTCTTTTGCTCTTCAGTTGCGTAAGACAAGCCCAAGGCAATAATTTTATTGCTGAAGCCTGTTTAAATGTATCTTGTGACTAATTGGGCTTTGATTAAAGCACAATAAAACTCTAAGTGTCTGTAGTCTGAGTCCAGCAACTACTTTACCATCTCAAAAGGTATCTTTCGAGCCTATATGACTCAATATTTTAGGGTTCTTTATTCTGAAGAACTACTTACTGCTTGTGGTTACTCTTGGGATGGGGGCTGGGAACTCCATGTCTCCATGACTGTGAAGAAGTCAAAATATCTCTTGCTCCAAGCATCTGCTGTAAGATGCTTTGACTAAGCCCTTAACGTTGATGGCAATTTATTCTGCTTGCAGTTACACATATATTTTGGTTTCCTTCAATTATATGAATATATGAATATATAAATATATAAATATATATATCCCTACAATTTATAAATATATATATATAAATATATAACATATTTTGAATGTTAATGCAAAGAACTATTTGTTTATCCTCCTCTGTCTTGACTGACATAAAACCGAAGTGCCTCAATGAAGGAGCAGAGCTGGCCCTGGGGTAAATAGAGAGCTGGGGATAAAGCTTATGCTTTCTACTCTTAATTTTTTTCTTTTAATACTGTTTTTCATAACACTGATTTATTTTCTGACTTTATTGTGGGTCAGCTGTTGTGTTCTACATGATCCATTCAGGTGCAGTTCTCATCGTTTCTGTCCACAGTTGTGGTCCATCTTCGCTGGACTTGCAGAGTTGCTGTTGTCCTAAAAGCTCAGCCACACAACAAAAAACCTCTCTGACTCAAAACCTGCAGCTGTGAAAGTGTGAATTTATCCCCTATCACTGAAAGGACATATTAAAATTTATGTGTGCAATCAGAATTTTTCTTCCTTCTCTGTTTCTTTACCAGAAGAAAAGTGAGTGCAAAATGCATGCTGAAAGACCTTCTACACTACTGAGGTCATGCTCTGAACAGTATCACAGGAAATATGGCATGATATAGTCTCATGTCTGTGTAACAACAGCTTTTTTGGGATTTTGTTGAGTTTACAAGACATATTTGTACACCTGCCAGCTCTGCAGGCTTCTGATCTGCTTGAAACCCAAGCTGTATTCTCCTTGACTTCTTCATTGTCATCATAGCTTCCCATCAGCCAAGCTGTGTCTTGCATTGTATTTATGTGAGCACGTGTTCTTCAGATTCTGTTTCTACTTAATCTTTTTCATTCTGTGTTTTCCAGAGGCTGTCTGGAGAGACAGAGTTATGGCCCTGGATTTGGAATGTGTTGATACATGATGCAGAACAGTAAAACATATCAATATGTGACGCAGAGCAGTCTTATTCTTCCTTAAGAGACATGACTGCAGTGCTTAGAAGGGGTAGAAGTAAGAATAAATGTCTGCTAAAGGAAGAAAAAAAATATGTTTTGACTCTTAGTATTGTCAGAAATAAATTAATTCTTATTATAAAATTATTTATTGCAATAACATAACTATATAATAATAAATTATAAATGTCTAAAAATAAATATCAGTATCATAATAATTATAAAATTATTATTTACTATAAAAAAAATTATATAAATAGTCTGCTTTCCAGAACAAGAACTGACTCTTGCTATGTGCTAGAGTTTGTGTCCTGTACAATTTAGAGGCTAAGGTGAAGTGGGCTGTAGGATGAGTAGACAGAACTCAAGAGGGCTCAAGTCTCATCTTGCCAGTAAATTTCTCTAGAATTACAGAATCATAGAATGGTAAGGTTGGAAGGGACCTCAAGGATCATCTACTTCCAACCCCCTGCCATAGGCAGGGACACCTCCCACTAGTACAGGTTNCAGCCCTCTGAGCATCTTCGTGGCCTCCCCTGGACCTGCTCCAACAGTTCCATGTCCTTCCTGTGCTGGGGGCTCCAGATCTGCACACAGGACTGCAGATGGGGTCTGAGGAGAGCAGAGCAAAGGGACAGAATCACCTCCCTTGCCCTGCTTAAGCAAGTTACTTCTCTGCTTCTCAGAATTGTTATGAAAAAAGCAACAAACAATATTGTAGTGTAGGGGTAATTAATTAATGCAAGATGATATTTTTAAAAATTAATGTTGTTTATTAATAGCAAACTCTTGCTCCCTGATCACTAATTTCAATAACAATCAGTTCTTTGCATCAGTCGTGGAAACTTTATACACAGGTTCCCACAGACTCTAGCAATAACCAGTGATGATATCTAACATGAATTGAACTCGATTGAACTGCCAGAGAAGGCTTTGTGGTTAGGACACCGCTTGCTGTCAGTACTCCACTTGCCCACGAGATGGACTCAGGGAGCTCCTTTCTGCTTATGGCAGTAGGCAATGGTGAGTTACAAGAGGCTTGAAGTATTCACTCACAAAATATGATCAGACAGTACCCAAAGCACGTGGCAGGGTTCCAATTGGTGGTTTCAAAGCCATTAGAGGCTATGGAGTCTTCCCAGACTCTTTTCTCAGGCAGCTGGAGTCTGACACAGACTCCCACATGCATCCTGATTGCTTCTCTAGAGTGGCCCATCCTAACCCACACCTATCTACTGTCCACAAAGTGATACTGCTGGTTGTAAGGTGGTAGAGATCTCAGGGCCACCAGAGATAACCTTCAGGCCTACATCAACAGGGGATCAAGGAAGTGTTCAGCAGCACAGTGAGAGCTGAAAGTCTGCTGTCAGCTTCACTCAGCAGCTTCCAGGGAGTGCAATGGCTTCAGTTTGCATCCAGTGGTACACACTACTGACTGAAGGCTTCATATCCTGGCCCTCCACTGTTCAGCTGCTCTTTTGCAGAGCTGGTTCCCAGCTACTGCTCTTATACTGACTAATACTCTATTAGTCTCTGGCATTCTCCAGAAGTCTGTAAGTCTCATTTACCTCCTGGCTTATACTGTGTTAAACATGGACAAATTCTTTCAGACAGGCACCATCACTTGTGCAACATCTGCTCTTGCTCTGTGGCTAAATTTCTTGGTCACTGTGCTAAGGTGAAAAACAGCTCACTCATTTTTCATCCGTTCCTTTCAGAGATCAGCTCTGCTTTTATCAGGGAGGGGAGCCTGCAAAGATCATTGCCCTTCATGTCTATTTTCTCATTTGCTTTCATCTGTTTTCAGCTACTGAACCTGTCCTGTGTCTATCTCATCACCTGAATGACTTGTTCTTAATGCTTCTAAACCTCTTCAGGAAGAGACATCAAAAACTTGATGTGTCCCTTCCTTCATGCTTTCACAGAATCACAGAAAAGCCAAGATTTAAGAGGACCACCTGACATACCTGTCCCTATCTTGAAAGCAAGACCTTAGGTTCAGCTAACTAGGGACCTGCCAAGCCAAATCTGGAGTTTTCTAAGTTAAGTAGATCCCACCACTTCTTTGAGCAACCATTTATAATGCTGAATTGTTCTTTCAGATTAAATTTTCTTCCTATATCTAGATGGCATTTCCTCTGTAGTGACTTGTACACGTTGCTGCTTGTCCTGTTGCTCTGCAGCCATGTGAAGACAAAACTCTGTACCTCTGCCTACCTCTCTGAAACTACCTCTGTTTGTTAGACTATCATCAGTCTCCAAGAGCCTTCTCATGGCTAAATAAATTAACTCCTTCACCCTTTTCTTCTACATCAAGTTCTGCAGCACACATCACCAGTGATTACTATCTACCAGTATGTCTCTGATTTTTCAATGTCTCTTTTGAGCAGGGAGAAAGCAAAACTGCTGAAACAGTCCAGGTGCAGCCTGTAAAGTGCCAAGTAGAGAGGAACAAACACATCTCTTGGTTTGCTGGATGTAGTCTTGCTGATGCAGCCCAGGACACAGTTTGCTGCCTCTGCTGCCAGCACAAGCTGCCTGTCCATGCTTCAGCTTGCTGTCTGCCCAGGCCCCCAGGGCTTTTTCTGCAGGTCTGCTTCCCAGTCAGCCAGTGGCCAGGCTGTACTGCTGCTTGAGATTATTCCATCCCAGCTGCCTGACTTTACATTTGTCTTCATTAAACTTCAAGCATTTATTGTTTTAACCTCGTATTGAACAGCCATAGAATCATAGAATCATAGAATGGTAAGGGTGGAAAGGACTTCAAGGATCATCCAGTTCCAACCCCCTGCCATAGGCAGGGACACCTCCCACTAGCACAGGTCACTCAAGGCCTCCTCCAACCTGGCCTTCAACCCCTCCAGGCAGGGAGCAGCCACAACCTCCCTGGGAAACCTGTGCCAGTGTCTCACCACCCTCACTTCCTCCTCACATCCAGTCTAAATCTCCCCTCTGCCAGTGTAAACCCATCTTGTTGGCTGAGTCTTCTAGCATTTTTTGAGGTCTCTCTGTGTGGTGACTCATCTCCTTCCAGCATATCTCTTTTCCCAGTTTGGTGTCATCCACAAACGTGGTGTGAGTATTCAGTCCCATTATCCAGACCATTGAAAAATATGTTGGAAAGTATTGGGCCCTGTGTCAGCCCTCAGGGAACGACATTTGTGACTGGCTGTTGGTTTGATTTTGAGCCATTAATTAGCCAACATGTTTTGGACTTTAACTGGGTTTCCACCCTTCTTGTTTAGACCTATTTTTGTATTTCAAGAGAAATCAATGGTGTTGGTGCATATCTATGGTCTGCAGAGTCCACCAGGCAAGGAAAAATGAACTTTCTAGTTGGAAAATGTGACTGTGAAGAACAATGCATTTGGGAGAAATGTTGAAGTGCTGAGGAAGGTGAATCAGAAAGATGGAGGGAAGTGGAGCAATCCTGAAAGTAGAAGTTGGAAGCATTATGTGATTTGGGGCTTGAAAAAGGACAGAAATTAGCAACAGAAAAAGCTTTTCAGATGTAAAGAGCTATGTGGCTGTAAGTGGCTAAGTTTCTTCATGAGAGAGAGAGGTCTTTGAGTGGCAATACAGAGAGCAAACAGAAGGAAAGCAATGAGCAGGTGAGAGTATTAAATTGAAGGAAAAAATATTAGAAGACTAAGGAAAGGAAGGAACATTGAAGAGAGAAATCAAAGGTCCCAGTGCAGTGAGTGAAGTCGAAAGTGATAGAGCAGTAACTGGCAGTCACCAAATGAAGAGGACTGGTGAAATGCAAAAAGGTATAAAATTATGGTGCAGTATAAGGTTATTCATAATGTTCAAAATTGTCATATAAACCCACACAACTCTCCTGAGTGGTTTTAAGGAAAGTTAGAAATTTGCAATTTTTTTTTTCTTGGTATTTCTGAAGATTTTAGCTTGGCACCCACCTTTGTCACATCCCAATGACCAGTGGAGCAGCTTGCCATGTCAATGCACTTATTTATCATCAAAACCTCCAGTTAGAGTCCCATTGTGTTTCCCTAGCTGTTACAAATGCTAAATTTCCCTAGCTGGAGGCCACAGTAGTATTAGTGTAAAACACAGAATCATAGAGTCATAGAATGGTAAGGTTGGAAGGGACCTCAAGGATCATCCAGTTCCAACTCCCTGCCATAGGCAGGGACACCTCCCACTAGCACAGCTCACTCAAGGCCTCCTCCAACCTGGCCTTGAACACCTCCAGGGAGGGAGCAGCCACAACCTCCCTGGGCAACCTGTGCCAGTGTCTCACCACCCTCACTGCAAACAACTTCCTCCTAACATCCACTTTCAATCTCCTCTCTGCCACTTCAAACCCATTGCCCCTTGTCCTGTCATTGCAAGACCTTCTCAATAATCCCTCCCCAGCCTTCCTGTAGGCCCCAGTCGATGAGAGATGAAGTTCCGCAAGGCCCCAAGAGGCAAAACCTGTACTCATTTGTAGTACAAGAAAGAGGATAACCTCACCTAGTCAGGCAGTTCACTGATCAAAACTCCAGCGTGCAGTCCCTTAGGCTGATTGGTACAGCCACAACCTCCCTGGGCAACGTAACAGTGTATGATCAAGATTTTGAGCTTAATTTAGCTATCACCAAAATTATTGGAAGATGCATCATTGCCATCAGTGGGGAAGAGATTTGGGTCCATGATAGGAATTACAGTAGTAATAACAATGCATTTGACTTATACAGCCCTCTCTCTGCTTGCCAGGGGCCTTTGGGCTTTGCATGTAAATGAATACAAAACAATAAAATATATTAAGATGTTTCTGATGCTTGCAGGCTTAGAAGAGGCAAACAGTGAAAAGCAAAGTATGCCTATATATGGTCCATTTCTTATGCAATGGTTTTGACTGTGTCACCACACAGTTTATGGCAGGTCTTCAAGTGGATTGTTGTGGATTTATCTATGAAACCACTGCCTGCTTAGAATTTTCTTAAACAAATACAAAAAATGGATATTGATAAAAGAATATTTTTAGGTTTCCGAATCAGCCAGAATTAGTCAAATTCTTGGCCTCAGACATGTGCTGCTGAGTAGTGTCAGATGCTCACACATACAAAAATTGACATTTACAAGGCATGCTGTGTCTAGTGCCAAGTTCAGAAATAAATTGCCTCTTTTGATAGATTCACCAGAGCCTCCCAAGTATACCAGAGCCTTCTAAGATTCATTTATTGTTTGCTACTGGAGAGACTGGAATGCTCCTGGACACAGAATGAAAATCCATTGAGTGCAGCATAAGGGAAACTACATAAACTGAAGTACAATAACTGTGAAGCTGCAGTTTCATAGGGTAACATATTTGACGTGCTGCATGTGGAGAATTAGGTGCTTGACTGTCATTAACAGCAATATGTGCTGCATAATTAACTCCATGTGTATGCTTCTGGAAACCTACTCCAATAAATACCAGTGCCACTTACCTAGGGAGCATAGAGAAGGCTGATCCCTAGAACTTTGCTTGTAGAGGATACAGCCCTGAAAGTATTTCCTTCAGCTGCACAGGGATGGAGTGACTGCTGGTGGATCTCCCCAAGAACACATAGTATTTTGGTGCTGGAGGAAGCTGAAGAGCTTCGTTTTACCTGTTTGCTTGTCCAAACTCATAGAATCATAGACTCATAGAATGGTAAGGTTGGAAGGGACCTCAAAGATCATCCAGTTCCAATCCCCTGCCATAGGCAGGGACACCTCCCACTAGCACAGGTCACTCAAGGCCTCCTCCAACCTGGCCTTCAACACCTCCAGGCAGGGAGCAGCCACAACCTCCCTGGGCAACCTGTGCCAGTGTCTCACCACCCTCACTGCAAACAACTTCTTCCTAACATCCACTTTCAATCTCCCCTCTGCCACTTCAAACCCATTACCCCTTGTCCTGTCATTACAAGACCTTGTCAATAGTCCCTCCCCAGCCTTCCTGTAGGCCTCAGTCGATGAGAGATGAAGTTCTGCAAGTCCCCAAGAGGCAAAACCTGTATGTGTTTGTAGAACAAGAAAGAGGATAACCTCACCTAGTCAGGCAGTTCATTGATCAAAACTCCAGCATGCAGTCCCTTAGGCTGACTGGTACAGCTCATGATATCTCAAAGCATGTAATTCACTTAGGCAATTGTGCAATACTGTGCCATAATTGGGTGTGAGTCTTAGACACAGCAGCCACAAACTTACTTCTCAGAGCCTGCAAAGCCTACTTAAACGTCTTCATGAAGCTCTGGGAGGCAGCAATTGCCAAATTCAGATTTACTGGACTTTGTCCTTTTCCTTGGAGTTTTTTGCCTCCTGGAGAAGGTAAAACCACTGACTTTGCTGATGAGGCCAGTTTTCAATTGCATTGTCTTTTTGCAGATAATTATAGTATGTGTTTGGACAATTAAACATTGTGATCTCTACCGCCTGACGCTGTAATATTTGTCAAGGGAGCTGAAGAAGACAAAGCTTTACCACAAGTTGGCCTAGTTAGGAAAGATGGTGCCTGTGGTGAGAGATCCTATTGCCTGTTACAGTAACTGAAAACAGTGCAAGAGAGAGACTGGCAGAGTCTTTTTTGTAGCCATCATTCTGAAAAAGAACTTGCATGTCTGCCAGCCTGCCTAGTTTTTCAGATCTGGGGAAGGTCTTGAGTTTTGTATTGATGCCACTAGCAGTAATTGTACTGCAATGACAGGACAAGGGACAAAGGGTTTAAACTGGCAGAGGGGAGATTGAAGGTGGATGTTAGGAGGAAGTCGTTTGCAGTGAGGCTGGTGAGACACTGGCACAGGTTACCCAGGGAGGTTGTGGCTGCTCCCTGGCTGGAGGTGTTGAAGGCCAGGTTGGAGGAGGCCTTGAGTGACCTGTACTAGTGGGAGGTGTAGGGGATTGGAACTAGATGATCTTTGAGCTCCCTTCCAACATAAATCATTCTATGATTCTATGATTCTGTGAGCAAAGAATAAAACATTGATTCTGTTAATCAGTGTAAATCAGGTTTCCAGCTTCAGGAAGGAGCATGAATGGGCATTTGTGATTTTGATCATGTATAATTTGTGATCTATGATTCTGTGCTTTGATTGTCTCCCCTAAGACAGTGAGATTTCTAGGGAGATGTATGGTCCTCCATTTGGCTAGCTCATACATGTGGGAAAAAATGGACAAACTTTGGGGCACACGAGCCCCTTTTGGATCTCAGCTGGAGCACCTTGGCACTTGCCTATATTTTCCAGTTTTATCACCTGGTCTAAAAAAAGGCATTGCCTCACCCTTCAGACCTTGCTCTGCTTACATCCATAGGATGTATCCATAGGAATAGCATCTTCTCTAGTACTTCAAGAGTATTTATCCTGTTTCAAACCAACCTATGCAGCTCCAAGGCCTAGTATAATCACAGAATGATAGAATGGTAAGGTTGGAAGGGACCTCAAGGATCATCCAGTTCCAACTCCCTGCCATAGGCAGGGACACCTCCCACTCGCACAGCTCACTCAAGGCCTCCTCCAACCTGGCCTTCAACACCTGCAGGCAGGGAGCAGCCACAACCTCCCTGGGCAACCTGTGCCAGTGTCTCACCACCCTCACTGTAAACAACTTCCTCCTAACATCCACTTTCAATCTCCCCTCTGCCACTTCAAACCCATTGCCCCTTGTCCTGTCATTCCAAGCCCTTGTCAACAGTCCCTCCCCAGCCTTCCTGGAGCCCCCTTCAGACACTGGAAGGCTACTCTAAGGTCTCCTGGAAGCCTTCTCTTCTCCAGGCTGCACAGCCCCAACTCTCTCAGCCTGTCCTCACAGCAGAGCTGCTGCAGCCCTCTCAGCATCTTCGTGGCCTCCTCTAGACCCACTCCAACAGTTCCATTTCCTTCCTGTGCTGGGGGCTCCAGAGCTGCACACAGGATGAAATAGTGTCTTGAGTTCAGCAGTGCCAGTGCTGACAGCTGTGGCTGGGATGGCTACTCTGGTTTTAAAGAAGTTTAGATATTTTGCTATGCACAGTACAAACATCTCTAAACTTGATTAGTGTCTCAAGAATTTCTTGCAGCCATGGTTAACGATGAGTTGATGCTGCTGCAGTCATTTGATACCCCTGGATACAGTTAGCTGTGCAGGTCTGCAGGGAGGGTTTGTGTAACCATGTACCTGTGTGCCAGATGCTGTTATTAGAACCAAATGGTCCTCAGATTAGTTATTAATTACAATGTCACTACTCATAATTGTTTTCTGTGGTTGTTACAGGCCATGAAATGTGTTGACTTGACAGACTGAAGACTGAACACTTACCATTTACATGGGTGACTGTGTTGCAAACACTGCCTGCTGCCTAGCAATAACAACAGGCAAATCTCTCAATCTTTAGATAATTCTTGTATTTAAGGGCCTATTACCAAGACAGATGGGAAATAAGAAATGGAATGAGCTGGTGTGTCCCCCTCTGTTATATGTGGTTTTAAAGGCAGTGGAAAAACAAGTACCTGTCAGGCATGGGCTCACGTGTAGTGGAAATGGAGGGGCATGGCTGGGAGAGCTCCTGCAGGTAAGGTGCCCCCTCACCCCCACAGCCTTCCACCTCTGCTTTTAAATACCCTGCTTTTAAATACCCTGCTTTTAAATATTTGCCTCCTTTTAGGGTTCCCCATCTTGTGGGAAAAAGAAGGGAATATGTTGAGGGAGCTTCTTTCCTACCCTTTGCCCTTCCCATGAGAGAACTTTGGACATTATTAGAAGCAGAGTTTGTTTAAAGTGCAAAGAAGCTGAGAAGTGGCTTGGGAGCAGTGTGGTGGGGAGGATGGGAACAGCCTGAGGCTCAGAGATGTGAACTCCCACTCTTGTCTTAGTAACTGTAACCAAATAGTTCCCAGTCCATTTTTATTAGCAGGTTTTATGTGTTTAGGGATAAATATTAAACTCTACAATTTGCTGCAAATGTCAGCTGTTGATGAAAAGCAGATCCCAGCTGGGACAAGAAGGACATTGCATCCAGGCTATGTTTGAGGTATATTGAGTGGGGCTGTGTGGGAGAGGCTCAGCTGAGTTTATTGCACAAGGCTGGCTTGTGCTGTTGCTTCTCTGTAACTTCAGCCAAAGACACTTGATCTGCTTGCTTGGGCATGTGGTTCTATTCTGCTCTCAGAAGTACCTCTCTTAGAATGGTGGCAATTACTCCTTTTCTGTTCTCTCATAGTAGAAGTAAAGAGGGAAAAGTTCCAGCTTTTACTGGCAGAGTGTTTCACTCGTGCCCCTTGTCATCAGGGGACTACACCCACAGCTAACTTCCAGCTCCTGGATGCAGTGGATACCTGAGCATGTACACTGAATGTACTTGCCTGGGGGGCAGGATTACAAGGTTTTGCAAGTTGGAACCTTTGCCCTTTAGTTCAGGACAGTGATTCAAGTGTCCTGGGTTAGAAGGCAGATCTTTCTCAGCTCCTTCTGTGTCTGACATTGAAAGAGAGGGAAATGATTACTGGATATGTCATGGCTTTAGGTGTGTTCTTGCTTTGAATTTTTCCCTGGAGGAGCCTTTCCTAGAGCACACACTTTGTATGATATTAGCAACTGTGAACTATTCATAACAGAGGCCCATTTTTTATGCAGGATTCACACTGCAGATACAGGGGACATTCAGTGATGTGTTGAGCATCAGGGTAGAGCTTTGCAGTGTGGCTCTAAGAATTCTTTTTTTTTTTTCCTCAATGAAGCCATGAAAAACAAGGAGGAGAGGATGGCTGTCTTTTCTTCTAGCAGGTTTTATCTTCCTTGCTTTCAATTTTCACCCTGCTTTACTTAAATCCATCTAAACCCATCTCCTAACTGTTCCTTGCTTCTTCCTCTTAAAGAGGTCTACTGAGTGTGACCTATAATGATAGCTTGGAGTAAACCTACACCATGAATTAGAGTGTGATGCAAAGATCGCAGAGCTCATCTTGAACCTCTCTAGTATTGGGTGGCTGGCTGGAGAGGACATAGCTCCAAGTTCATAGCCAAGCAGTGAGTCAGCCTTGGCATTGTGCCTAGGCTTCCCAGCTCTGAAGTCAGGAAGGTTAGGAGGCTTCATATGCTCCTGACTTGGCTGCCAGTAGCTGGAAGATTTGTGCCAGCTACCATGACACAGTGTGGATGTACCCTTTGACTGTCCATGCACATACTCTTGTATCTAGCCCTTCTCTTTCATAAGCCCAGCAATCATTCCTTGCCATCATTCCAACATCTCCCCATTCTCTTTACCTTACAGGCTGAAAGAGATAAAAGATCTTACTTTCTTGACAATAAGGTTGCATTAAAACTGGTGTGAGGATGGTGTCTTACTAAGGCTGGAGAAATGAATCATAGAATCATAGAACCATAGAATGGTAAGGTTGGAAGCCACCTCAAGGATCATCCAGTTCCAACTCCCTGCCATAGGCAGGGACACCTCCCACTAGCACAGGTCACCCAAGGCCTCCTCCAACCTGGCCTT
>VWYK01104102.1:25087-37858 GCA_013399775.1 Semnornis frantzii
AAAAGAAATCAAATAAAATAATTTTAAAAATAAAATAAACATTTAAAAATAAAATTCAAATAATTTCACTATTTAAATTTAAACTATTAGGTTTTTATCCTAAATAACTTTTAAATGGGGACAAACGATTATGATTTTCTTTTAGAGTACTTAGAAACATTTAGAATGATTAAAATATGATCAGAAGTAATTAATAAAGTCGTAATGCTTAATCTAAGCTCCATCAGGAAGATTTGTGAAGATCCTAAATACCAGACTCTAGTAAATTTATTAACTCACATCACCATCTAATGCAGATTAAGACATATCCATTTGATGCAGATTAAGACATTTCCATTGGGTCACTTATATTTTTTCCACAGATAGTTTAATTATAATATAGCAAAATTCACCATTGTAGAGCTCTTTTCTGTGAGTTCCACTTGTAGAACAACAATATGCATGACTCCCACAGCCATGTAACATTCCTCAGGCTAAATTTCTTTTTTAAAGGCTGGAGTTATCTTGATAATAGTTTTAAAGCTATCCTCATGTGATTAAAAACAGTAACAGCAAGTACATAATCATGTTAAGTAGAAATTATGTTAAGTAGAAGATGTTAGTAGCAAAATGTTAAGTAGAAAAGAGATGTATTGCTTATACAACTTAATTAATGCAACGCCCCATCCTCCAAAAAAAACCCCAACCAACACCCCAAACCCAAACAATGAACAACTGCCATCCCCTAGCTCAGTTCTTACAAACTTAGTTCTACTTTGCTTTTGCTCTTTAGTTGCTACATTGCTCACTACAGTCACATAGATGCTTGTAGTGCCTGGTACTTGGGCAGCCACAGAGAAGCACAGGTTGCTTTTTGGCACATATGTGAGGGTATATAGTACATGGGAATGATAAGCTTGCACTTAGAGGTGAAAAAGTGGAGCATAGAATATGGCATGATTTAGCTTTGGATTTCTTAGCTGCTGTGAGATAATTTACACCCGAATCAAAATGTGTGCAATACTTTTGTTCAGAGGATGTTTTTCAGTTGTGAGAGCAATAAGCTTAATTTCATGGCACAGGAACAATGGATTAAAATTATCTACTGTTAACCAAGCTTTCCCTTACTCCAGATCTGTACACGATGCACTTTCTTATTGCATTTTCTGCAAAGTTTAAAATAGATTGTTTATTACCAGTAAAAAATATGATCTTCAAGATTGAATTCCATCTAAATCAAAAACATGAGATATTTGTGAATAGAAAGCGAGCAGAAATGATAAAGAAATCCATGTCATGGATAGTGACCACTTGCCTATGATGCCTTCTAAATCCATTTTTAAATGCATTGTCGCCTGTGGAGTCTTCTTGAGATAGTACCATCGTTCAAAATTAGCATGCTGTGTGTGCTGTCATCTGCTATACAGCTTTGCTATTGGCATTCCAGTGCTGGAGTGGCAAGCAGGCAAGGGGAAGAAGGAAGCAAGAGCATGTGGTGCTCTCACAGTGCATGGTTGAAGATCAATAGCTCTGGGAGGAGGGCCTGGGGGACGTCTTCATTCCTTTTCTGCCTGCAGTGGCTTTATGTACCTGGAGCACACAACAGTGCTGGTTTGAGGGTAATTGGAATATTTTAATGAAAAAAACTAGATTATAGGCTGTGAAAAGCAAACAATGGTGATGTCTGCTTCAATCATAGGCTTGCTGAGATGTATAAAAACAAGAACATAGAGGTGACACAAAGAGTCTTGTCTCTGTCTCTCTGGGAGCTTCTGGCCTCTCTGCTAACCTAATTAACCACTCTGCTTCTAACCCCCCTGGCCCATCCTCCAAACTCACCTTGCATGTAAGACAGACCCTAGGGTAAGGTAGAGGAGTGGAAAGAAGGTGGAAGGGTGGTTGGGAGCCCCTCCTTGGCAGTTAGCCAAGATTTGGCCATATTGGGTGAAGCCATAGGCTTGCTTTCCCCTTCTTTGGGCAGAACACAGCTTTGCACAAGGCAACCCTGTGCACCTTGTTTACCGCAGTTGCTGGGCAGGCCACAGACCCCAGACTTAGTGGCTCCAGGCCCTTTGTCCCTTTTTCCGTGGTTGCTCTCCCCAAAGCAGAAGGAGGGAGAGCAGAAAACCATGGCTGGGCAAGCCAGGAGAGCTACAAGCCCAATGTGGCCTGCCTAGGCCTACCACGACATACCCTCACATCTTAAACCCTTCACTTGGGTCACCGTCTGATTTCTAGAGAAAGCTCTGGCTGTGAGCTGAACCCAGCAGGATCATCTCGTTTCAAACCATTCCTTTGGGTGAAGGTGCAGGCAGTGACTGTTACAGAAAGCAGTAAGGCCTCAAGTCCTGTGAGCTTTGAGCTGTGACTTTTCAGTATTGTAAGACATAACAGATCTGGTTTAGGAGCATAGTATTACTTCTAACTGCAGTCTTAAAGAAAAATCACTCCAGATTTAAGCTGATAAGGTAAAAAGAGATCGTGATAAACTTGAGAGATTTGGGGTTTAAGGAATTAGATGATATCTGATCTTCAAATATATTGCAACAGAAATTCCTGACAAAAGCAGCTCTTGTTAGCCAAGCATAGCAGATGAACAACAAATGCAAAAAGAAACCCCAAAGCCAACAAACCAGCGACCTGCACCTGGCTTAAATACAACTGAATAGTGAATTGCTCAGAAAAAAATTAGCAAGCAAAAAGGGAAAATCTCATGTTGCCTGAAGATGGTAAAATAGATGTGGTGGTGTTCATTACTTGCTTTTGTAGCTGCATTACCGGTATATTAATGCATCATGGCTTTTATGTATTTCCTAGGCAGCAGTTTGGTTGGTTGAATTGCCCTTTCATGTTCCCTCCTGTTTTCATTTAGTGTTAACTTCAAATAAATGAATAAAAGGAAAAAGCAGCAATATAAAGTAGAAGAGCAGGGGATTGCACTTTATGTGAGGGAGTTGAGCTCTGAGAGCTGCACAGCTGTTTTGATCTGGAATTGCTCCCAACTTATCAAAGCTTGTGGAGGGACTTCTCTGCTGTGCTGCCTGGCTTGGATCAGCCACAGTGCAGGATTTCAGTACTCTTGCACCCCACTGTGCAGTGTGGAAATGATAATCAACGCTTCACAGCACATAGTTCAACCTGAGCAGAGCCACATCAGTTTTCTCCAGAGGAGCAGAATGAGAACCACTGACTGCTGTTGTCACAAGCCCAGGCCAAGCTCAGCTCATCTGTGTGGCATACCACAACCATTTCACTCTCCCTGGGCAGCTGGGGATGGTGATCTGCTTTGATCTCAGGAGCTCAAGTTTGGAAGGAGCTGCATAAGTCATATGCACATCACTTAATGATCTTATTTTATCAGCTCCTCCTTCCATTTCCCCCACTACATGGAGCAGTTTGAGAGGTGCTGAGGGATGTGTAGGGATGGCTCTGGGAGCTGAGGAGCAGCCCCTCGTACCCAGAGGAAGAGGTGCTGCCCCTGATACCCTGATGGGTACCCTGATGAGGTAGAAACAGTCAGATTCTGGAAGCACAACCCACAGGCCTGTGATTCCTTGGCAGGACCATGATCCCCTTGAAGATTAGGGCAATCCTAGTAGAATGCAGAAGAGATGACTTCCTTTATGCTGTCCTTTCTGTTGGCTTCTTGCCCACATCAGCATGTGGACACCCAGGCAACTGGGGACACAGAAGGGCAAGTTGATACTGGAGGTGCTAGATTTGCTCCCTTGAGGGCTTCAGGACGAAAACACCAGTTCCCAGCAGGGTGATGGGAAACAGCTCTGCAGAAGTTGGTGAAGGATCTTTTGGTTTGCCAGACTAATACTTTATGGACAACAGACCAGTTTTAAAGATTGGAGAAGACTGCCTGGCACAGGGAGGGAAATGAATTATTTGTGACATATGTACTTCTTTTATGCTTTTTGCAGGCTCCTTCTGAGGTTGCTCAGACAGAAATACCGAATTGACTGCAAATGAAGTCGTGTGTGGTAATGAACCTCCTGAAGTTATTTTTGTTTTAAATGCATGAATGGCAGGTAAGTAATTTTAAATGCTTACCATGGGATGTGGAGCACATTAACAATCCAATTAAGTAAAGTGAAGTTGTCCTTTTTCTGAGATGCTCAGTTTGGTACTCTCATGATTGCTGAACATATAAATGTGGTGGGGTCCTGGCTCGGGAGTGTGTTCAATACTTCATTTGCAATTGGTTTTGAGATTTAGCACAGTGAAAGTAGGCTTGATGCTTTTATTTTTTAGTTGGTTGGTTGGTTGGCTCTTTGGCCCTTTTTCTTTATTTTTGTTGTTAATTGTGACACTTTTGCACAGAAATGGCCTGCAAAAAGCACTTCTGATAAGAACGCTAGCGTGATGCACTCAGTTATGCTGACTTTCAACTTTTTTTTTGGTTAAAAAAAGAGACATTTGCTGACATCTCGCATTGCCATATGACTGTTTTCAATGTTTTCCATGACTTTTTTTCCTGGACCACGTTTGTTTTTGAGTGATGTATTTCCTAGCCAGGAATTTTAGCTGTGCTCTCCATCCAGTCGAGCGGTGTATTGCGAGATTCCGTCAGAGCTCTCAGAGAGCTTCTTGGCTGGTGTGCAGCTCAGGCACACATGGAGAAGATATCAGCTGAGGAGATTACACAGGCCCTCAAAAAAAATTTCTTTTTCACTGAAGACCTGTTTGAAAACTGCTGTCATTTTTGTTTTCAAGTGTGTTTATAGAAATGGCCTAAATTCTCTAGGTGTCGATTCAGTTTGCTTTCTGAGAGCAGCAGATCATTTAATAGTTAAACTCTTTCAAATTGAGAAACCTTAAAGAGTCACTAAGACCTGGAAATCTAATTATGAGTTGCTTAGAGCTTCCAAGGGTGAAACCTTGCTCTCAGGTCCTTACCACATACTGCTTGTTTTATTAATAATTGATGTGGGTGTGTTGAGAATCCATGTTGTCTGATTTGGGCAGTCTTAGCTGAGGATTGAAGCAGTCAAATATGGTTTTTGCATCAAGGAAATTCTGAAGAAGCTCCTACTCACTAGGACTGAGCGTCCAAGACATGAAAGCAAGTAGAATTTGCCAGTTGGTGGGGTTTTCTTTGCTCTGCATTTCATAGTATCATAGAATCATAAAAACATAGAATGGTCTGGGTTGGAAGGACTTCCAAAGGTCATCTAGTCCAATGTCCCCTGCAGTCAGCACTGACATCCTCAACTAGATCAGGTTGCCCTGTTGAGCCTCACCTTGAATATCTCCAGGGATGGGGCCTCAACCACCTCCCTGTGCAACTTGTTCTGGTGTTCCACCGCCCTCATAGTAAAGAACCTGTTGCTAACATCCAATCTAAATCTACTCTTCTCCAGTTTGAAGCCATTGCCCCTCATCCTAACACCACAGGCCTTTGTAAGCAGTCTCTCTCCATCCTTCTTGTGGGACCCCTTCAAGTACTGGAAGGCTGCTATTTGGTGTCCCTGAAGCCTTCTCTTCTCCAGGCTGAACACCTCCAGCTCCCTCAGCCTGTTATAGCAGAGGTGCTCCAACCCCCTGATCATTTTCATGGCTCTCCTCTGGACCCACTCCATCAGGTCCCTGTCCCTCCTGTATTGAGTGCTCCAGACCTGGACACTGTACTCCAGGTGAGGTCTCACCAGAGCAGAGTGTCAGAATCACCTCTCTGGATCTGCTGACAATGCCTCTTGTGATGCAGCCCAGGATGTGATTGGCCTTCTGGGCTGCAAGCTCACACTGTCTGCTCATGTCCAGCTTCTTGTCCATCAGCACCCCCAAGTCCTTTTCCACAGGGCTGCTTTCTATCACCTCATCCCCCAGTCTGTAGTGATAGTGAGGATTGTTCTGGCCCAGGTGCATAACCCTGCACTTGCTCTTGTTGAACCTCATGAGGTTCACCCGGGCCCACCTCTCCAGCTTGTCCATGCCCCTTTGTATGACATTTCAGTCACCCCCTCATGGAAAGGCACTTTGTGGAGCATGTTAACATTGCACATGGGTGCAGCAGTGATTTGCATTGTGGGACCAGGGTAGGCAAAGGATATGGTGTATTTTTAATGCTGATGGTCATCTCTTCTTACTTAGTTTTCAGCTCCTATGGGAGTATAGATTCCTATTGGGCAAAAGCTGTCATACCATGCACTTAGTAATGTAACTTTGGGAGATACTCTGATGTCGACAGGAAGCATATCAGGAAAAAATTCAGATAACTGGCTCTCAGTTAACAAAAGGTTATAAAGTAAAGGCTGCCCTTGGTCAGCTTCCAATTACTTTCACACTCTAGTATCAGTTGCTGTATAAATCCAAGGTAGACAGTGATGAGATCTAGGCAGGAAAGTTCTTCCAAATAACTGATTTTCCAGATAACCACAAGTGAATGCCTAAGACAGTGTTTTGTCTAGGGAGTCAACACTGGTTTTGTAAAGAGTTCTTACAGATTTGACCTAGCATTATTGAATTAGGAGACTGAATTTAACCAGAGTCAAGCTAAGAGGAAGAGTTTCTGAGTGTTCTGATAAAACACAATTTGATCTTCCACCTAATAAAGCTTTACAATCCTGGCCAGCCTATGCTTTTATTGTTTGTAAAAAGTAAGCATCTTCTTGCAAAATAAACATGGTAGATGATGATGTTAGGAAAGGTATCAAGTAGAAGGCTGGAGCTTGCTTTTAAGTTACCTAAAATCTCTCCAATGGATGTCTGCATCGAGGCAGAGAGAATTGAAGAGACAATGTAAGAAGCTTGTTAAACTTGCTCTGCATTTTACAGCCACTTGGGAAACGCTTTAATTCCAGTCCAAAGAGGTTGAAAACACCTCACTTAGTGGTGTAGCTATTACCTGTTCCTTGTATTAAAAAACTTCAGTCTCAGGATTAAATTTTCAGCGGAACAAGAGGTATAAGATTTATGGGTGAAATTCCACCTTTGCAAGGAGCCAGAGCTACCTCGAGGCACTGCTTAAATATCAGTTTACCTCTGTTTTGCCAAACCTGGTGACTTTTAAGTGGTGACTAGGCTTCTGCAGGACTTTCTCCATATGGAAGAGTTTCAGGGCAGGTGAGAGAAAGAGGACATGTGTCTTTGAAAGTAGTTTCCAGCTCAGCTCGCATAAATCTAACCACCAGAAAGAAGGTTTAATCAAGAGAGAATTAAAACTACGAAGTTGCCCACTCAGTAAAATTCAAAACCTGTGATTGCCAACTGTCCAGGAAATATGAAATCAGGATTTCTCTTTTACTCTACACATATAGTCATTTAATGCCTGGAGATGGAAATATACATCTATTACTTTTTAAAGTTAACTGAATATCTGTTGATAATAAGAGTATGCCCAGTGCTTACTGAGACTTCAGAAGCACCTGACTTGTGCAGCTGTTACTGATCATTAACCAGGTTTCTATCTCTGGAGCTAGCTGATTAAAGAATAGAGTGAAAATGCAGAAAAGTAATGGAAAGTTTCATCAAAGTGCTCAGGCAAGAAATACATATGGAATCATAGAATCATAGAATCATAGAATCAGAGAATCAGAGAATCATAGAATGGTAAGGTTGGAAGGGACCTCAAGGATCATCCAGTTCCAACCCCCTGCCATAGGCAGGGACACCTCCCACTAGCACAGCTCACTCAAGGCCTCCTCCAACCTGGCCTTCAACACCTCCAGGGAGGGAGCAGCCACAACCTCCCTGGGCAACCTGTGCCACTGTCTCACCACCCTCACTGCAAACAACTTCCTCCTAACATCCACTTGTAATGTCCCCTCTGCCATTTCAAACCCATTGTCCCTTGTCCTGGCATTGCAAGCCCTTGTCAATAGTCCCTCTCCAGCCTTCCTGTAGGCCCCTTCAGATCCTGGAAGGCTACTAGACTTTTGTTGCTAGTGTCATATTTCTCAGACCCACATACCATTTTAACGCTTACAAATGCACTCACTGCAGGTCTGGCACAAACAATTTGCATCAAGTGTCACTGAATGTTTACAATATGGTTATTGCATTGGTTTAAAGAAACAAAGAATGAATAATAAAAAGTAATAATAAATAAATAAAAAAATAATAAAAAAAAAGAATGATAGAAAAGAAAAAATGAATGATAGAAAAGAAAAAAAAAAGAAAGGTAAAAAAGTGAAAAAGGGAAGAAGAAAAGGCAAGAAAACAAGAGAGTAAGAAGAAGAAAAAGGCAGCCCTCTCCCTCATCTGCAAAGATGAATGAAGAGCTAACAAAAAGGTTATTCAATGTTCTGCTCTAATACCTTATTTTAGTTTCTGATCTGAAATCCTTCGACGTCAGTGAACTTCCACTGCCTTTAAAATGCTCTGGATCGAGCTTGTCCTGTGGAACTCAGACTTACTGCCTGTGAACTAACATGAAGCTGTGCATTAGTTTTCCAGAACAAACAGATAACTTTGAGAAGTAATTAGGCTTGTATCTGAACATGAGCAGGTTACAGTACACAGGTCCTTAAGCAGATGTGTGGCACAGTGTTTCTGAATGGTGTGGGGTCAAGTTGTATTCTTACTTACAAGTTATATTCTTCTCTGTTTTCTGTTGGGGTTAACAGTATTTAGGTTAATGGAAAACATGCCTGCCTTGAAAAGTATTTCCACCAGAAATATTGGAGTCTGAACAAGAATCTTCCTCTGTTCTGAAAAAAAAAACCCCAAACATGTAGAGCTGCAGTGTTTTGCTTCTGTCCCTTGAATGTGTTTTCTTATATGAGTCTACCCCTGTCGTTGTAATATGTACATGCAGCAGCTCACACTATAGAAATACAGTAAAATACAGACATAGCTACATTCTGTGTCTATAATAAGTATTTCTAAGGCTCTAATACCATGTATTATTCCAGAATTATGATTTTGGCACTCTCTCACCAAGCTGGCTGAAGAGTAGATCTGCTGGAGGGGCAGGGGATTTGTGCTGGTTTGAGGGTAATTGGAATATTTTAATGGAGAAAATTAGATTATAGGCTGTGAAAAGCAAACAGTGGTGATGTCCGCTGCACTCATAGGCTTGCTGAGATGGATAAGAACAAGGACACAAATATAGATAAGACACACAGAGAGTCTCATTCTCTCTAGCTGCTGGCTTGGTCTGAACCTCTCTGCTAACCTCACTAACCACTCTGCTTCTAACCCTCCTGGCTGATCCTCCAAACTCACCTTGCATGTAAGCCAGATCGTGGGTTAAGGTAGAGGGGTGGGGAGAAGGTGGAAGGGTGGTTGGGAGCCCCTCCTGGGGACTCTGATTTCTGGCAGGGGGATTGTGTTTCTGTATTCCCTTTAACTTGTCTATGTCTGTAACTATTCCTGTCTGTTGTGTATATCTCTGCTTGTACATTGTGCTGAGTTGTAAATAGAGCTTCAGTCCTTAACTTCCAACTGGCTGAGTGTAGTCTGGGGGATTTTACAAAGTGTGGAGGGACAGGGAACTCCCAAACCATCACAGGGGAGAAACTACAAATGCCTGAGTCCACATTATCAGTACATGTATGACACCTCAGTGCCTGAGTGATTTGTCACAGTGTGTGGGGGCAGGGAACTCCCAAAGCATCACAGGATTCTAGAGAGGGCTCTGGCCAGGCTGGATGTCTGGATGAGGCCAGTGGAACAAGACTCAACAAGGACCAGGTTCCACACTTGAGTCCCACCAACCCCATGAGTGCTGCAGGCTGGGGGCAGAGTGACTGGAAACTGCCTGCTGGAAAAGGCCCTGGTGGGGCTGTCAACAGCAGCTGGAGATAATTCAGTGTGTGCCCATGTGGCCAAGAAGGCCATCAGCATCCTGGCTTGGATCAGCAGTGGTGTGATCAGCAGAATGGCTGCAGGCATCACCCATCTGGAGTGGGTACTCTAAGGCCACCCCTCAAATCCTGGGTTCAGTTTTATGGCACTCACTCCAAGAGCAACAATGATGGACTGGAGAGGAGAAGGGCAACAAAGCTGATGAAGGGTCTTGTGTGGAGCAGCTGAGGGACCTGGGATTGTTCAGCCTGGAGAAAAGGAGGCTGAGAGGAGACCTTTTAGCTCTGTGTGACTCCCTGAAAAGATGCTTGAACCAGGTGGGGATTGGTCTCTTCTCCCAAGGAACATGTGACAGGACAAGATGGGATGGCCTCAGATTTCCCTGGTGGATGTTTAGGTTGGACATGAGGAAAACTTTCTTGCCCTTGAGGCTTGTCAAGTCCTGGCCCAGGCTGCCCAGGGCAGTGGTGGATACCTCATCCTAGGGGGAAGTTTCAAAGCTGTGGAGATGTGGTGCAGAGGGATACGGTTTTGTGGTGCCTTGGCAGTACTGAGTGAGCAGTTGGACTCCGTGGACTTAAAGGTCTCTTCTAACATAAGCCATTCTGTGACTCTGTGATTTTGAAACTTCAACAACTATTACAATGTCCTTTGCTGTGGAATCAGCTAAGCTTTCCCATTCTGATTCACTGTTACATTTGAGTTTTATACATGCATGTGGATGTGTAATAATGTACACAGGTGGTTGCCAATATGCCAGTACCACTGAAACATTATGGACTCAGACAAGAAATGCTGCTGAAGTTATTAGACATGGAGTGTTGTCTCCCCTTCCCCTCAGCCTTTGGGCTCTTCAGTGATGCCTGTTTTTAGGTACCAGCATAGGAGTCCTATGTGAGAGGGAGTAGGGTCCAGGATACTCCACGTCATCTCCATGTGAAATCTCTGACACAAATTCAGCTTTCAGAAACATCTAATTGCCTGGCAGCAGAGGCAGAGCAGAGAGAAGATGATGCTGTGCTCACATACAGCTCTAGGACTTAACCTGACCACCTAGGAATTTTAATAGTGTGGTATTGGAAATGGTTCAGATTGCATCAGCTGTCAGTAACAAGTTTAACTAAGGCAGTTGTAACGTAGCAGAGAAATCACATCGGTACCCTAAAATAATTGGTGTGAACAGAAACTGCTAACAAGCCATAGCAGCACTATATGGCACCCAAATGAAAACAAAATACCCAGTAAGATGTGAAAGTTCCTTGCAGCTCCCCAGCAGAAAGGCTGGAATGCTTGTAAAGGAGCTAGGGTATGTTTTATGTTTAGTTCTTTCCATTAATTGTGTACATTTTCAGCACATTTGTGGGACTTCTATTTTTTTTCCTTAGAACTGATTTACCATTTGCTATTGAAAACATTGTTTTCAATTATATCATGGTCTTGACCTTGAAAATGATGGCTGCAAAATGCTAACATAAAATCTTAACTGAGAAGTTTTGGTTTAGACCCTTTTGCCCATATATTGGTTTTGCTTTAGAGGAAAAGTTTCTGATTCAGCAATGTTATTAAAGTATTTTTAAGATCCCACTGCCACTTGATGAGAGTTTAGATGTAGTATTATTTCAAGGAAACTGTAGAGGATGCATGTGTGTGTGCATATAAAGAGGACAAAGAATTTTTTTGTTAGCCTACCAGGACTTGTTTTTTTTTTTTTATGTATGGCATTTTCTATTATATTTAAATATGGAACTGCCTATTTTAAACCATTAGTTAAATTTGTCTGATCAGTGTTCCAAATGCTGCCATTTCATGTGGTCATGTCGAATGATGTTGCAATCTCTGAACTGCACACACTTAAAGATTCTGCCAAAGTATACAGTTTAGTACACAGAAATTAAGAGTTGTGGAAAAATATATGTGGCAGTTAGCATATTGCATGTAATTTCTATAGATATTCTATCTGGATATGTTGGCAGAAGCAGTTAGGGGGCAGACCAAAATGACACCTATTGAGTAGAAACTGCTTCCAAAGCCTCTCTGTTGTTATTATAAAACATGGTATTTATAAAGCTCAAGAGAAGTTAGGATACAACCCTTTGGAAAGGGGACTGGAAAAGCTCAAGGAACACTTCTGGAGTGTACAGTTCTGGAGCCCCCAGCACAGGAAGGACATGGAACTGTTGGAGCAGGTCCAGAGGTGGCCACAAAGATGCTGAGAGGGCTGCAGCAGCTCTGCTGTGAGGACAGGCTGAGAGAGTTGGGGCTGTGCAGCCTGGAGAAGAGAAGGCTTCCAGGAGACCTTAGAGTAGCCTTCCAGGATCTGAAGGGGGCTACAGGAAGGCTGGGGAGGGACTATTGACAAGGTCTGGGAATGCCAGGACAAGGGGCAATGGGTTTGAAGTGGCAGAGGGGAGATTGAAAGTGGATGTTAGGAGGAAGTTGTTTGCAGGGAGCGTGGTGAGACAGTGGCACAGGTTGCCCAGGGAGGTTGTGGCTGCTCCCTGCCTGGAGGTGTTGAAGGCCAGGTTGGAGGAGGCCTTGAGTGCCCTGTGCTAGTGGGAGGTGTCCCTGCCTATGGCAGGGGCTTGAAAATGGATGATCCTTGAGGGCCCCTCCCACCTTACCATTCTATGATTCTAAAGAAATCATTATCGTGTGGGCATGTTTGTGAACTAAAATAACAAATATACACTTAACTATGAATAGGGTGTAAAATCTACTGCACTGGAATAATTTTAGCCCTAATCTAAACCTAGTTGAAGTCGATAAATTGTATTTCTTTAATGAAGAATACAGAAGTATTTGGAAGACAGAGTGGAGTTAGTATCCTGTTGCTGTAACTGGCTAGTGAAGCAAGTCATTCTTATACATATACTGTATAGAAAATTAGTAAATCTTCTTCTACCTCACTGTTATTTTCCAAGACATTGTGCAATGGAAATGATATGGCAGCATTGGAATACTTTCTGTCTGGAAGGAAGTATATGATACATTTACTAATGTGTGAAAGAAAAAAGTCTGAGACTGGAGCCTGATTCC
>VWYK01104103.1:0-40077 GCA_013399775.1 Semnornis frantzii
AGTGCCACATCTGCACATCTCTTAAACACTTCCAGGGGTTGGATATCAGGAGACATTCAAGGTCAGGCTCGACAAGGCTTGGAGCAACCTCATCTAGTGGAGAGTGTCCCTGCTGACTGCAGGGGATTGTGCAAGACTGGATGTTAGGAACAAGTTCTGCACCACGATGGTGCTGGAACACTGCAACAGGTTACCCAGGAAGGTGGTTGAGGCCCCATCCCTGGAGATATTAAAGGTGAGGCTGAAGAGGGCTTTGGGCAACATGATCTAGTGGAGGATGTCCCTGCTGCCTGCAGGAGGTTGGGCTGGGTGATCTTTGGAGGTCCCTTCCACGCCAAACCATTCTGTGATTCTATGAATTAGTCCCCACTACAGCAGCACCTGAAGAGGGATGACAAATCTGCATTGATTGTATATGTCAGGAGGGATTGACATTTGGGAAAGAGACCAGGAAGCAGAGCTCAACTCCTGCTTTGCCTGTGCATCAGGGCCTTCCAATTGTTCAAACGATGACAAATGGTTAAAGCTCAGTAATAATCAGAAGCCTCAAAAGCCAGGTTCCACTAATGAAAATCAATGTGAATGTTTTCTGAGCCAAGACACCACAGGACTGAAATAAATGAGTCAGAGCAGTTATTACTTAGCTTATTTATGCTACTATATTATTATCCAACAGGAGCTTAAGGATACAAGCCATTGTAAATTTACCAACAGGCCTCCCAGTGTTGCATCTGTTAAAACACATAATGGAGATGGCTGATGTTTACCAGCTCTAAATGTGCAGGGAGGATAAAAGGATGTGACTTGCTTCATTACAGTGCTTCTGCCTCTGCTTGGCCCACAGCTGCTTTGGTGTACCCCATTTTCATCAGTATTGTAGGCAAAAATGGGGAACAACACACAAGTGATTCTTCACTGATGCAGAAATTAGGCAGAGTCCCTTTTTTTTTTTTTTTTTCCTTGTTTTCATAATTAAAATAGTAACAAGCAAGATGTTTTCTAAAGAACAGTGGGCATCTCCTCACAGGCAGAAAACCTCCTTGCTTTAGCAGCCTGAAATCAGCTGCAACAGGCTGGAAAGCCTCAGCATGGAAGCTCTGAGGCAACTTGTGGTCTGTTGGCAATAAAGGAGGGATGTGGCCACCATGGAGCTGCTGTAGGGCAGTGCAGGAAAAGGGGAATCATGGAATCATAGAATGGCCTGAGTTGGAAGGGACCTGAAAGATTGTCCAGTTTCACACCCTCTGCCACGGGCAGGACACCTCCCACTACAGCAGGTTGCTCAAAGTTTCATCCAGCCTGGCCTTGAACACTTCCAGGGATGAGGGAGCCACAACCTCCTTGGGCAACCTGTTCCAGTGTGTCAGCACTCTAACAGTAAAGAATTTCATCCTGATGTCCAGCCTAAATCTCCTCTGCTCCATTTTCAAACCATTGCTCCTCATCCTGTCACTCCAAGCCCTTATGAAAAGCCCCTCCCCAGCTCTCCTGTAGCCCCTTTCTGGTACCAGAAGGCTGCTCTAAGGTCTCCCTGGAGCCTTGTCTTCTCCAGGCTGAACAATTCAACTCCCTCAGCCTGTCCCTGTAAGGGAGGTGCTCCAGCCCTCTGTGGCTCCTTCTGGACCCTCTCCAAACAGGTCCATGTCCTTCTAGTGTTGAGGGTTCCAGAGCTGGATGTGGTACTCTAGGTGGGGCTTTAGAAGAGCAGAGAAGGGTGGCAGAATCAGGATCACCACAGAATGGCTTAGGTTGGAAGGGCCTTAGAGATCACCTCCTCCAACCTTCCTGACATGGGCAGAGCTAACCACCCACTTCATTAATCCTTCCTGAACCTCAGCCTCAGGCTGCAAGCCAGCTCGGGTGCCTATCGCTGGATCCCAGTGCTTGCTCTTCAGATGGGATCACTGTGCTCTATCTTCAGCCTCCTCCCACTCATCTCTGAAATAAAGATAAATTATATCATCATTACAGGATTCCAGTTGGGCCCCAGGTTTAGGGCTGTTCAGCCTAGGGGAGAGTAGGCTTCACAGAGACCTTCTAGTGGCCTTTAAAGGGGCCTAGAAGAAAAATGGGGACAGATTTTTGAGCAGGGCCTTTTGTGGCAGGACAAAGTGTGATCGTTTGAACTGAAAGACAGGAATCTAGACCAGACAGAAGGAAGAGATATTTAACACTGAGGGTGGTGAGAGCCTGGCCCAAGTTGCCGCGAGAGGTGGGAGATGCCCCATTCCTGGAACCATTGCAGGTAAGGTTGTTTGGGGCTCTAAGCAACCCGCTTTAGTTGCAGATGTCCCTGCTGACTGCAGGGGAGTTGGACTAGATGAGCTTTAAAGGTCCCTTCCCACCCAAACCAGTCTGTGATTCTATGGTGGGTCTGGTACCTGGGGCTCAGCAGTAGAACCCAAAGCAGGGGAGCTTTCCCCACCTGTTTAAAAGGGGCAAAGAGCATCCACTCAGCTCAGCTGCCACGCCACAGTAACACTGCTAGTAGCAAAATCTACCACATGGGACACCAGGACCTGAGTGGATGCTCTTCTAAGCCTGACTTACTTGCAGTGACTCAGCAGAGAAGCCTAACTAAGGACAGATCTTACCCTTTCCTAGCTACTAGACCACATAATTAGCTTTGTCTCTTGCACAAGGGGAATATGTGACAACTCCAAATAGAAAAAGTGCCACCTAGCAAACCAGAGTTGCCCGAGCTGCACTGCCCCCATTGCAAAGCCTCCACAGCAAGCACATGGCTGATTTCCTGGGGTGCAGGAGAAAGAAGCCCTCTGAAACATTCTTATTGGAGACCCACTGTGGAGGAGAGGGGATTCAACCAACCTCTGCTACACCCTGCTTGGCCCCACAGGAGGATCAGGTAAGGCTGTCACCCCACAGCTGTTTCTGAGCACAGCTCTTGCCCAACACTTACAGGAACTCTGTCACTTAGGCTGGACCAGGAGAAGAGCACAGCAAGCAGCAAGAGCAGCAGGTTGACTCTGGCAGCAGCAGAAAGGAGTCCAGCCCGGTGAGACATCGCCGCCAGCCTGCAATGCCAAGGAAAACAAAGCCAGCAATATTTCAGTCCATGTTTTCACAGGCTGCAGCAGCCTTTCTGTGATATTTTGCAACCCAGCTGGGGTTCAGGAGTGTGACACTACGGGATGTGCAGCAGCTCGAAGTGTTAGCGCGCAGGTCGCGCTGGCAGCGGCAGGCAGCAGAGGGGGAGGATTTGGCTGTGAATGGAGTTTATGACAGGTAACAACAAAGCAGCTTCTACTGACCCTACAGGGACTGATACCTCCCCCTGGAAAATATGAAGAGATCTGCAAGCCTTGTTTAAAATCCTTGTGTCGGTGCAATGGCTGACAACACCAAGGGAAAACACAGATCGGCACAATACTGCAAAGGCTTTTAACGCCTGTGCCTTGTCTCAAGCACAGAGGTGGTTGTGATAACTCAAATTAAACCAAACTGCAGCCACTGAGGAAAAAGAATGAGAAGAGCAACCTGAGAGGGGATCTGAACAATACTCAGCAAGAGATAAAGGGGCTGGAGCCAGACTCTTGCCAATGGTGCCCAGCAACAGGACAAAATGGAAGCCAGGAGGTTCCATGTGAACAAGAGGAGAAAATTCTTTGGTGTGAGGGTGCTAGATCCCTGGACCAGGCTGCCCAGAGACGTTATGGAGTCTTCTTCTCTGGAAAGATTCCAACTCCACCTGGACATTGTGAACCTGAGCAAGCTGCTGTGGGTGCCCTGCTTTAGCAGGGGCTTGGACTGGATGATCTGCAGAGGTCCCTTCCAACCCCCACCACGCTGGGATTCTGGGATCAAGGTTTTCTCTAAAGCCACATGTAGCTATTTTTAGGAAAACAACATTTTGCAGAGGTGAGCAAGGTTTATGTGTTGGTTCCTACAGCACAAGGCTTTCCCTGCTCCTCACAGCACCATCTCCCCTGGACCACGAGTGCAACTCTGCCTGTGCTTGCAGCAGATCACGAAGCAGTCCGGTGTCACACAGCCACCCTGAGCCAGCACAGACCACCTAGCAAGCAAGAGAGGGGAGAAAGGAGCAGGGTCCTGCCAGCTGCCCCCTGTGGAGCTGGTACTGCCACCACTGCTGGTGTAACCACGCTCAGGCACACGCCTACCCCGCTGCCTCACCACACCAGCCCTGAAATCCACTTGCAGCATTCAGCTCTCTGCTGGGGTAGGGAATGGAGCAGGCTGCCAGCACACAGCCTGGAGAAGTGTTTCCTTTGATTGGCTCTAAATTTACATGCTGCTAAATTAAACTAAATGAGGTCCTTCGAAAGAAGATGGGACTGATTAGTTCCGTTCAAACACTCCTTCATTACTCATCCCTCCATCGAGCCTGCTCCTACTCCTCTCCAGGTTTTAAAGGATCTCCTCCCATACATGCAGTTCTAAATATCCTCCTTTCTGTCTCTGTTGTCCATCACATCACAGATTTTTTTTTTCCCCCTTCCTTGAAGCAACCATCTTCTAACCCACAAAGCAGAGAATATCCTCACAGGCATAGCCAGCACAAACTCCTGCCACCAAAAGACCTCTTCCCTCAATCAACTTTGGGAACACAGAGGGAGTGGAGCCCTCAACCCTCTCCTGCTATCTGGTCTCCCCACTCTGATATGTGAACTTAGAATCACAGAGTGGGTTTGGTTAGAAAAGACCATCCAGTCCAACCATCAACCCAACCCCCACCATGGCCACTAAACCATATTCCAAAGTGCCATGGCCACACATCTGTTAAACACCTCCAGGGTTGGGGACTCCATCACCTCCCCTGGGCAGCCTGCTCCAATCCTCAACCACTCTTGCAAACGAAGAAATTATTCCCAATCCCCAATCTAAACCACCCCAGCACAATTTCAGGCCCTTTCTCCTCATTCCTGCTTGGTTTTTGCTTTAGCAAAACTAAAAAGGCGAAGCACCACATCAGGCTGGTCAGAGGTGGACTTCTAGGAAAAAGCAGCAAAGCAGAGAGTAAAAATAGTTATAAATCTGATAGACGTCTGCAGCTTCCAAAATCTCTTGACCCAGGGTCTTCCTGAAAAGCGGCTTCTAGCTTTGAGCTCAAAAACTGATCAAGCAGACTTTTGGTTGTCCCATTAATTGCTTTTGGAGCAAATCTGGGCTTCTGACACTCACAGCTCCCCTCAGCAATGGTTCCTCCTGCTTAACTTGCACCACACACGAAATCATCACCTTGCACTTCTAACCTGCTGCTTGATATCCTCCTTCAGTGTCTCTATTTTTCTAAAGGGTCAAAGAACCACCTCAAGGATCCACAGGCCAAATCAAACAACAGAGCAGAAGAGAACTGCCCACTTTCAGAAGACAGGCCAAGAAAACCTGTGGCCAAATCCTCTCTTGGGGCATTGGTAAGTGCAACCAGTTTGTGACTGACATCCAGGTTCTGGAAAAGCCACAGCAGAATTTCTGGGCTCAAACCCACTCTGCTCCCAGAATGATCACAGAATGATAAAGCTGTTTAGGTTGGAAAAGACCTTTGAGATCATTGAGTGCAACCATCATCTAATTCTGCCATGGCTGGTGCTAAACCATGGCCCTCAGCACCACATCTCTGTCTCTCTGAAACATCTCCAAAGGTGGAGATTCCCCGGGCAGCCTGTGCCAGTCTTTGAGAACCCTTTCAGTCAAGACGTTTATTCTAATATCCAACCTAAATCTCCTCTGGGGCAATTGAGGCCACTTGTTACCTGGGAGAAGAGACCAACCCTACCTGGCTCAAACCTCCTTTCAGGCTTACAGCCTCCTTTTATCCAGATCTCAGCTCCCTCAGCTGCTCCTCCCCAGCCCTGTTCTCCAGACCCTTCCCCAGCTTCACTACCCTTCTCTGGACCTGCTCCAGCCCCTCACCATCCTTGTTGGAGGGAGTGGCCCAGAACTGAATCCAGTACTCAAGGTGTGGCCTCACCAGTGCCATGTACAGATTCCTGTGGTCTGATCCAGGCCAGGATGCTGGTGGCCTTCACAGTCACTTGGGCACACACTGGGTCATCTTCAGCTGGCTGATGACCTCCCAGGCCCTTTTCTGCTAGGCACTTTCCAGTCACTCTGACCCAAGCCTCAAACATTCCTGGGGTTGTTGTGACCAAGTGCAGGATCTGACAAGTGCCCTTCACAGTAAGGACATCAGTTTCAAACAAACACAGCCCTTCCCTCAACTCGCCTAGCAACAAACTACTGCTCTTTACACAGGATATTGAGGGGAGGGTTAGGTTGGTGGGTTTTATTCTCTGTACTTATAAAACAAGCAGCAAAACTGGAACACGAAAAAGAGATGCATCCCTAAAACTCTACCTGCAAGCCTGGAAATAGAGAAGAAAAAGAAATTCAACAAAGCAGAGTTGAAAGCAAACCTTCGCTCCCATAAAAATAGAGCTCACGTGTACCGAGAAGGCTGGGAGCAAACGACAGCACAGCCTCTTGAAAGCCTACAACCTCATGCTTGCCTGCTAAGATGACATCTGCACAACAATTAGCAGTTTGCTGAGGTCCCAGGTAGGCAGGAGGAGCTAACAAGTGAAACACGGGGGTTTGAAGCTCCTGGAGAGAAGCCTGCATAGGCTGGCATCTCACTACAAGACAGACGCACGCAGAGGGCATGAGAGGAATTCCAAAGCCTGTCCACTGCTGATCCCCAGTAGTGTGGGCATCAGAGGCAGGGAGGGGATTTTGCACTTCTGCTGTGCTCTGCTCAGACCCCCTCTGCAGTGCTGAGGCCAGCACTGCAATCCTTAGCACAGCACAGACAGAGACCTGTTGGAGCAGGGCCAGAGGAGGCCATAGCAACGGGTTGGAAGCCTACTGTGAGGCCAGGTTGAGAGAGTTGGGCTTGTTAATCCTGGAGAAGGCTCCAGGGAGACCTTCTGGGGGGCTTTGAGCACTTCAGGGGCTGATCAGAAAGCTGGGGACAGACTTTTGAGTAGGACCTGTTGTGACACGACAAGGGGTGATGGTTTGAACTAAAAGGTGGAGATTCAGACTGGGGAGGAGAGACAAATCCTTGACACACTGAGGGTGGTGAGAACTTGTCCCAGGTTGCCCAGAGAGGTAGGAGATGTCCTATCCCTGGAACCATTCTAGGTCAGGTTGTCTGGGGCTGTAAGCAACCTGCTGTGCTTGCAGATGTCCCTGCTGACTGCAAGGGGGTAGGACTAGATGAGCTTTAAAGGTCCCTTTCAACCCAAAATGTTCTATCACTCCATTCAGCAGCACTCACATACAGCAGCAGCAGAACTACAGCAGAACCACGAATTCTTCCCATGCAGGTGGAGGTGCTGGGTTTTTTCCCCCAATAACCTTTTTATGCCAAAGAAAATCAGGTGTCAGGGAGCAAGGGAAGGTTTCACACCCCAAGAAACCTCCATTTGTGGCAGAGTTCTTCCCATCAGAGCAGGCAACGTTCTTGGCTCCAGCAGCACAGGGAGGTTCTGCTCCACAGCTCCAGAACCCCTCAGTCTGCACCAGTGGCCACCGAACCAGTGGCAGTGTCTTTCTGCTGCCTATCAGCAGGGACATTTTCACTGCTGTCACCAGCTGTGCGTCAGCGAGCCGCAGGGCCTCGCCAACGTGCTGCTGTAGTGGCAGGTGACAGTTCAAAGCAAGTCAGCAACAGGAACATGTTTCATGAATGCCTCTGCCACTCTTTCATGTCCTGCCTCCGAGCCCATGCTGCGTGTAGCGTGCTGCTGCCAGACAGCCGGCTGCAGCCTCATCTGAATTCTGCTCTGCTGCTCCACGGAGCTCCCAGGCAGCCCAGAGAGCTCCTCAGCCCCCTCAAAAGGCTTGGCTCTTACAGTCAACTGGAAGTAATAGCAATAGGTTAATCCTTGTGTTCATCTAGGGATTGAGGGAGCAGCACAGGAACTCAGAGAATCAGAGAGTGGTCTGGGTTGGAAGTGGCCTCCAAAGCGGCCTCTTAGAATTCACAGAATCAGAGAGTTGTCTGAGTTAGAAGGAGTCTCCAAAGGTCATCTTAGAATCATAAATGGTCTGGGTTGGAAGGGACCTCCAAAGGTCACCTTAGAATCACAGAATAATGGAATGGTCTGGGTTGGAAGTGACCTCCAAGGGTCATCTTAGAATCACAGAATCAGAGTGGTCTGGATTGAAATGGACCTCTGAAGATCATCCAGTCCAGCCCTCTGCAGGCAGCAGGGACATCCTCCACTAGATCAGGTTGCTCAGAGCCTTGTTGAGCCTCACCTTGAATACCTTCATGGATAGGGCCTCAACTACCTCCCTGGATAACTTGATGCAGTGTTCCAGCACCATCATGGTGCAGAACTTGTTCCAAACATCCATTTTGCCCAACCCCCCTGCAGACAGCAGGGACACTCTCCACTAGAAGAGGTTGCACAGAGCTTTGTCAAATGTCTCCTGACATCCAGCCCCTGGAGGTGTTGAAGAGATGTGCAGATGTGGCACTGAGGGACATGGTTTGATGGCCACCTGGCAGTGCTGGGTAAATGGTTGGGCTTGATGATCTTAAAGGTCTTTTCCATCCAAAAATGATTTTATAAACCCTGCAATATTGTCTGCAAATTGACCAGTTCAAGCCCAAGTATCTCCAGCCACCCCTCACTGAGATGGCAGTGCCAACAACGGTGCCACCAGCACCTTGTGTGTAAGCACAAAAACTTCACAGAGCAACTCGTGCCAAGCTCAGGGCAGCACTGGAGAACCACTAAAGGATGAGAGACATGGAGGAACGCAGCCCAAGCACCCCCCAGCTCACCTGGTGACATGAAGACCTCCAAAGTGCTCACAACTTTAAGCTGAAGCCAAAGTTTGATGGGCTTCTGGGAACTGAGGGAACTGCTTTAAAAAGACGGAGATATCAGTGGGATTGTCTCCTGGAGGAGGTGCAGCCAGGAGTCAGGCTACAATCGGCACCAAGATACCTGCTCAAAGACAGGCACCGAGGCCAGCCTGAAATGTCACTGATGTGCAACACAGAAAGAGAAGGAAATCCAGCTAAGTTGACCTGAAATGTTCTTCCTCTGAACAGCAGGGTCACCAGGTCTGCAACCTGCACCCATTTTTGCTGACTTGCCACTGAAGAGTCAAGCAGTGTCAGCCTTGGAACAGCCCTTGACCAGCAGTCCCTGTGCACCTACACTGGCAGGAGAGAGAGGAGGTTTTCATCTGAAATTCAGCCTCTAAGTAAGAGAGAAACAGCTGAGGGACAAATGGAAGATGACCAGGAGGCCACAGGACATTCTGCCTTTTCCCATTCATTACAACCAGGTCTGCACAACCCTCTGTTTTCAAATGGATGAGCAGGACCAACCCAATAATCTCACCATCCTTCCCTCTTCCCAGAGGCACTGAGACACAAAGGCTCCTGCTAAGTCCAAACCAAGCTCAGAGCAGCTAGCCTGGAAATACTCTTTTGGTGGCCATAGGCCCAGATGACAGGACAAAAGGCAATGGTGGATGCTGAGGCATAGGAAGCTTCATATAAACATGAGGAGGCATTCTGTCACTGTGAGGGTGACAGAACACTGGAACAGGCTGCCCAGGGGGGTTGTGGAGTCTCCCTCTCTGGAGATATTCAAAACCCACTTGGACGTGTCCCTGTGTGGTCTGGTCTAGGTGATCCTGCTCTGGTAGGGGGATTGGACTGGATGAGCTTTGGAGGTCCCTTCCAGCCCCTGATATTCTGTCATTCTGTGACCATTTGTCTCCATCCTGAAGAGCTGTCTCAGCTCTCCCTACCCTAACAGCACAGGGGCATTGCACTGACCCTGGACATGTTTAAGGGTAGTTTGGATGTGGTGCTTAGAGATATGGTTGAAGGTGACTCTTGTAGAGTAGGGTTATAGGTTGGACTTGGTGATCCCAAGGGACTTTGCCAACCTGGATGTTCTTTTGATTCTTGCACATGAAGCATATGAAGGATTTTGTGGATTTCCTCTGGAAATGGGAGCCATGGGAAGACATCTTACCCACACCACTAAGGTTTTAATATCATAGAATCATCTGAATCCGTATTAAACCCCCAATAGCTGTCATAAGACAGCACAGGTCATGTCCTTCCAACCATGTCCACCTGCAGATCTGCAGCACAGATTTTAATGTGGAAGATCCAGCAGAAAGATGCGAGCCAGTGGGCAAGAATCACCAAGAGCCTTACAGAGTGTGTTCTCCACTTGACTTCACTAAGGCCAGGATGTGTGAGTCTCTGACACCACGTTTCCTCAAAAGTAATTTTCATTCCCTTTTCATGGTTTTTCTTTCCAGGATGTTTAAGTGAACTGCACTTGCCCTAGGGGCACTGCCCAGGTGAGCTGCTCTGCCTCTGCATGGCTGATGGGCAGTGACCTGGGAAGTACCAGGGATCTCCTGCTCCATGCATCTGTTTGAGCTCCCTCCTGCCACAGAGAAGTCCTGACCCATAGCATTTCCAAAGGGAGGCAGAAGCGAGCTTTAATATTGGCTCTTCATTAAAGCCAACATTAAAACTACAAAGGTCCTGCAAGAGACCTGAATCCATTTGACTGATCAAGGAGCTGGAGCTGAATAAAAATCAATCCTAAAACCAGAATAAAATAATAATGATGAACCTCCCACCTATGCCAAGCAGCAGCAGAATCCTGAATGAAAAAAACAAATATAACAAGGAGCTTCCCTCAGGAATGGCCATGATGGAGCCCCAGGTTCACACACTCATGGAATGGTTTGGGTTGGTTGGAAAGGACCTTCAAGATCATCCACTTCCAACACTCCTGCCATGGGCAGGGACACCTCCCACCAGCCCAGGTTGTTCAAGGCTTCATCCAACCTGGTCTTAAAAACCTCCAGGAAAGGGGTAGACACAACCTCCCTGGGTAACCTGTGCCAATGTCTCACCATCCTCACTGGAAAGAATTTCTTCCTTATCTCCAGTCTCAATCTGCCTCAAGTTGTTTGTCCCCAGTTCTCCCAGGACAAACTGGGAGGATCCCTGCTCCTCCCAGGCAGGAACAGACACAACACTGGGCTGGCACAGCCTCCACACAGCTCCACTCAAGGTCTGATGCTGCACTTGCTTATGCCACACTCAAGATGCTCTTGGCAGCTCTGCTCCAAGAGTCACAGAATGGTAGGGGTTGGAAGGGACCTCCAGAGATCATCCAGTCCAACACTGCTGCCAAAGCAGGGTCACCTAGGTCAGGTCACACAGAAACACATCCAGATAGGTCTTGAAAGTTTCCAGAGAAGGAGACTCCACCTTTTTGGGCAGCCTGCTCCAGGGCTCCAGCACCCTTACACCAAAAAAGTTTCTCCTCATGTTCTGATGGAACCCTCTGAGTTCTAACCTGTACCTTTTGTTCTTTGTCCTACCAGTGGACATCACCTAAAAAAAGCCTGGCACCTTCATCTTAACACTCACCCCTCAGCTATTTATAGACACTGATCAGATCCCCTCTCAGTCTTCTCTTCTCCAGACTAAACAGCTCCAGGGTTCTGTATTTCTTCACAGGAGAGGTGTTCCAGTCCCCCAGTCATCCTGGCAGTTCTCCATTGGACTCTCTCCCACAGATCCCTGTCTGGGGACCACAAAATTGGACACAGTATTCCAGGTGTGGTCTCTTCCTGGTGTCCTGTCATTGAGAAGCACACTTGTGCCTCCAGCTCCATGCAAGACTTTCCTGTCCTTCCAACCCTTGTTGGAAGATCCCACCTGGGCATGAAGCCTCAGACAGCAGGGTGAAAGACAGGAGAGAAAGCAGCACTTGTTTGCAAATAGCCACACAACACTAGGATCCCCGTGAGGGGCTGCAGTTGCAATCCAGACCTGCCCACTGACACTGCTTCTGCAATGGTTTCAACCCAACTTGCATTCTCCTTGCTTGCTCCTCCTCATTTACTCCTACTAGGGCTCTACTCTGGTGTGCTAGAAACACTCCTACACAAGGGAAAAGTTGTAGGAACACCTCCCTGTGTTTGGCTGCCTACAAAGAGCCCACACAGCAAGGAGGCCACGTTTTGAGCCTTGCAGGAATGAAATCGTGGCTTGAGCTCTGCTGCTTAGGCACAACCTGCCCCAGGCAGCAGCTCCTGCTCTGACCTCAACCGGGACCAGCACATAGGGAGATATTTTGACACAGGGCAGTTGGGATGGGGAAGGAAGAGAAAGATACCCAGGGCATAAACATAGCATAGACAGTGGGAACGAGGCACTCTCAGCAAGGCTGCAGATGAGCCCAAACTGAGTGGTGCAGGTGGCACATCTGACAGATGGAATCCATCCAGAGGAACCTGGAAAAGCTGGAGAAGTAGGCCCATGTGAACCTGATGAGCTTTGCAAGGTCCTGGCCCTGGGTCAGGACAATCTCTGGTATCAATCCAGGCTGGGGATGAAGAGCTAGAGAGCAGCCCTGTGGAGAGGGACTTGGGGTGTTCAGGAGTGCAAAACTGGAAATGAGTTGGCACTCAGAAGTGCCAGCCCAGAGCCAGCTGTGTCCTGGGCTGATCCCCAGCAGCATAGGTAGCAGGGGCAGGGAGGGGATTCTGCCCCTCTGCTGTGTTCTGCTCAGACTCCCCCTTCAGTGCTGGGGCCAGTTCTGGAGTCCTCAGCACAACACAGACAAGGACCTGTTGGAGCAGGGCCAGAGGGGGCCACAGCAATGCTGTCAGGGCTGGAAGGGCTCTGCTGTGAGGTCAGGCTGAGAGAGTTGGGCTTGCTCAGCATGGAGAAGAGAAGGTTCCAGGGAAACCTTCTGGGGGCCTTGCAGTGCTTCAAGAGGCTGATCAGAAAGCTGGGGACAGACTTTTGAGCAGGATCTGTTGTGACAGGACAAGGGGTTATGGTTTGGACTAGAAGAGGGAGGGAGATTCAGGTAGGAGAGAAGGAAGAAATGTTTGACACTGAGGGTGGTGAAAGCCTGTCTCAGGTTGCCCAGAGAGGTGGGAGCTGCCCCATCCCTTGAATCATTCCAGGTCAGGTCATCTGGTGCTGTGAATCTGCTCTAGTTGCAGATGTCCCTGTTGACTGCAGAGGGATTGGACTCAATGAGCTTTAAAGGTCCCTCCAAACCCAAACCATTCTCTGGATCTATGCTTCTACAAAACACCGTTCACAGAGCCTGGTATCCACACTGCAGTCATGCAACTTTTATCACTGCCACTCACAAACAATAATAATAAATATTAACAAGCCCTGCAGGCTACTTGCTCAGCTTTCAGCTAACATCACCCCTCCAAAGGCAGTTTGGCTATGATACCATCTAACTTTGGTCTTTCCTACACGTGCTGCCGGGTGCCAACACAAGCAAGAGCGGAGCACAGACATCTCCAGTGACAGGAGATGGCACAGCAATGGCAGCTCCAGGCATCAGCCATGGCTCTGCACGGAGTAGAGAAGTGGGTTGTTATGCGTGACTTATGGATAAAGCTGGCATCATCCCCTCTGCAGCAACTCTGACCTTGCACAAGCAGCCTCACATGGCTCAGCATTAAACACCATTTAGTCTATTAATTATATTGACTTAATGAATTCCTTCAGAAAGTAGCGTTCATAGCAAACACTGCTCTCCAGAGAGCACCAGCACAGCTTTGTTCTTGGTGGTTTGAAGTCTGAGTGAGTCTGTCACCATCTTCTCCACCCGCACAGCAGCAGTGATGGCAGAAGGGGCCATGCTCCAAGGCAGCTCAGCAAGATTCCTGAGACAGCAGCCCTCGGTCCCTCCACACCGGAGAGCCTCAGGGTCAGGACAGGGCAGTCTTGTGCTCCACCCAAGATGTGGTGTTCAGAAGCAGACCATGCCCCAGAGACCAGAGGACTGAGTCTATCATTTATTATTCATGGAAAAAGCTTCTACCTGGCTTTCTGGCAGCTGTTCTCACAGAGCAGCTCTCGCACACACACAACACCCTCACTCTACAGAGCACATTCAGATCTGTACCAGTGCACTGGGACTGGTTTACACCAATTTAGGGCTTGTCTGGAGAGACTAGATGTGCAGGGACCATCAGGACAAACATCTGTCCAAAAGCTGGCACTACCTGACTTCAAGCACACAGAGCAACTTGCCGCCTCCTCATCCCCAAACCCCAGTTGAAAACTCCTCTCCTACTGCCTGTACCTGTTCTCTTCTCCTACTCTTTGCACAGCACATAGCAATTGAGTGATATTTTTCCCCCTCCATGTGTACCTATCATTTCTCTCAGCCTGTTTGCAAGGTGGCACTTTGGCTTGGACTAATCTGTCAGGCTGCCAGAGTTCTGCAGATTTTTTTTTCCACCCCCTCTGCATTTCCAAGCTCAGAGAATCCTGCAGGAAGCCAAGCACACACTGCGCTACCCAGGGCACTCTGACACCCCACTGCAGTCGGGCCCACACAGAGCCAAAGAGTGACCTGGCGTACTCCCAGTCTCTCTAGAAGCAGTTTTTTGTTCTCTCCAAGTTCCTGCTGTTCACTCGTGGCTCTCACACGGAACAACAAACTCCTTCCCCTGCCAGGTGCTGGCTTCCCTACGAAGAAGCTCAATTAAGAGGTTAAAAAACACGCAAACTGCGGGCACGGCACTGTCAAAAGCCATCCCTGACATACTGGGCACAAAACTCCCACAGCAGCACCCACACTGTGCCACTTGTCCTCCATGTGTGTTCCCATCAGCAGCCTGACTACCAGCCCAGTTCAGTCGGGAGGTTTCCCTCAGGATCGCCACCTCCCCTGCACCAAAGACACCTGCAGCTACAGCCCTGCAGAGCAGTGGGCAAGCGAAGGGCTCTGCCAGTAGCCCCAATGGTCTGTCAGAAACAGTGAGCTGGGAAGCTGATGAAAAAGGCATTTCCTCACCTGGAGTACTGTGTACAGTTCGGGAGCCCCCAGCACAGGAGGGACATGGAACTGTCGGAGCAGGTCCAGAGGAGGCCACAAAGATGCTGAGAGGGCTGCAGCTGCTCTGCTATGAGGACAGGTTGAGAGAGTTGGGGTTCTGCAGCCTGGAGAAGAGAAGGCTTCCAGGAGAGCTTGGAGGGGCCTTCCAGGGGCTACGGAAGGGCTGGGGAAGGACTACTGACAAGGTCTTGCAATGACAGGACGAGGGGCAATGGGTTTAAACTGGCAGAGGGGAAATTGAAAGTGGATGTTAGGAGGAAGTTCTTTCCAGTGAGCATGGTGAGACACTGGTACAGGTTGCCCAGGAAGGTTGTGGCTGCTCTCTCCCTGGAGGTGTTCAAGGCCAGGCTGGACAAGGCCTTGAGTGAGCTGTACCAGTGGGAGGGGCCCCTGCTTATCACAGGGGGTTGGAAATAGATGATCTTTGAGGTCTCAACCTTACCATTCTATGATTCACTTCCTCACAGAACACTGGGCAGCAGTGACAGCTCTCACTCAAGGTGACAGCTCACAGGTATGGGTCAGAGCAGGGAGCAGCATGGCACCACAGGTGGCAAACATGTGGCTGACCCACCACTTCCTTTGGCCAGGACTAACTGACACAGCATCCCATGGGACTCACTGCACATGGACGCCAAGCTCAGGATCTTCCTTGCCAGTGAGGTGAGTTTTCTTATGCTTCCAGTTTTGTGACACAATGCCATCTGAACAGCTGAAGGGCCACTTGGGATTTCCCAGACAAGCCACTGGCACCAAAAGCCATAATTAAGCCCTAGTAAGCCAATTTCAAACCCTCCTCTGAAGGGAAATAAGGACTAAGGCCCTAAGAAATAAGAAGTAAGGTCCAGTTTTGGGCTCCCCAGTTCAAGAGAGACAGGAAACTATTTGAGAGAGTTCAACAGAAGCTACAAAGCTGCTGAGGGGCCTAGAACAACTCTGTAAGGAGGAAAGACTGAGAGTGCCTAGGCTGAGAGCCTGAAAAGCAGCCCCAGAGGGGATCTGAGCAATGCTCAGCAAGAGATTAAGGGTGGGGGGCAAGAGGATGGGGCAGACTCTTGTCAGTGGTGCCCAGGGACAGGGTAAGGAGCAATAGCAACAAACTATAAGCCAGGAGGTTCCATCCGAAGAGGAGGAGAAATTTGTTCCTTATCAGGGTGCTGGAGGCTTGGAGCAGCCTGCCCAGAGTGGTTGTGGAGGCTCCTTCTGTGGAGAGCTTCCGACCCCCCCTGGCTGTTGTGATGCTGGGCAAGCTGCTCTGGGTGCCCTAATTTAGCAAGGGCATTGGACTGGATGATGCCCAGAGGTCCCTTTCAACCCCCACCATGATAGGATTCAGGAGCTCCCTGGGGATGAACACAACCTACTGCCAAGCAGGTCCCACTGGGACCACTTGTGGTTTTGAACCAAATCTCAACAAGTCATTCCACACCCCAGGGCTCAGGGGCTCCACTAACACCACAGTTATGAACTTTCCACTAAGGCCTTCAGTCATATCTTGCTTGGATGCAAGGCACTATGCAAGTGTGAGTATTTTGTTCACTGCATCAGAGTTTACAAAATGGTCTCAGAGGATGTCTTTCATAAGCAATTAAAAAAAGCCCTGGGACAGTAATAAGCACAAAGAGAGAACTGAGAGACAACGTGTGATCATCTAGAAGTAATGATTTCTCTTGTGGTGATTTCTATTCTTCTACCCAGGCAATTCCCACCAAGATTAAGTCCTGCTTCCTCCAGATAAGAGCCCCCCCAGCCCAAAGCCAAAGAAGAACCACCAGGCACCAGCAGGCAGCATCCCTCCAGCAGCTTTTCCTAAGAAAAAGGAGAATAGCAAAGAGCTCCACAGGCTGCAAACGCAGCAGTGAATACACAGCTATGGGAAGGTGAAGGAAAAACACAATTCCCTCCCTCTCTTGCTCCTCAACACCTGCCACCTCCACTTTGAGGAATGGGTTTTTGCCTTTCTGCTCATAAGATGGTTATAGACTGACACAAGCTCATGCTGCACCTAGGATCAAGGCATTCCAGGCTCTGTTGGTCCATGGGCACTATTTGAAGCAAAGAACCATAAAATGCAAGGAGTCCACAGCTGAAAAAGACATTTCTTCTCAGCTCCTGTCAGGAGAGCTATTTCAGATGTTACTTGTAGCAATGGGTGGAAAAATGGTGGAAAATGTGACAATGAAGTATCCCCTTAATTAAAGAGTCCCTCAGGCACTGCAGAACTGCTCTAGCCAGGCACAGGACACTGCACATTCACCTTCTTGGGGGTAGACACAGGCCTGAGTCCTCCAGCAGAGAAGGAGGCTTCCCAGAGCCCTCTGGAGGGCTGCTGCCATTATTAGATGGCGCAAATCATCCACACAGGCTGTGACCTTTCTGCTGTCATCCTGTCCCTGCTAAGCACAGCTTTGATCCCCCAACTGCCTCCTGATTCCTTCTTCCTTTTGCTGCCCAGACATGGAGGATGCTGAGTTGGAGTTCCTCAGCATCTCAGCTTGTGATAGGCAGACTTTGATGTTGCAGAGTGTCCATCTGCAGCTGTTTGTTCTCTTCAAACAGCAGCAGCAGAGCCCCTGCTTGTGGTGAGTGCAGAGTAGCATTCTCCTGGGGGAAGGAAAAGCACTGTGACACTCCTCAGCACCTTCTCATAGCAGAACAGGCTGCACTGCTGCTTCAAAGAACTCAACTTCAGTCCTCACATCAGTGACAAATCAAGGAATTTGCCTCTGCACAGCTCATGAGTCTCAGCAGCAGCTGGGAAACAGCAATTCTGTGAATCCCAGCAAGGGATTCTACAGGAAGGTAGCAGAGGGACTTTTCATAAGGGTGTCTCGAGACAGGACAAGGAGGAATGGTTTGAAGCTGAGGGAGAGAAGGGTTAGACTGGAGTTGAAGAAGAAGTTCTTTAGTACAAGGGTGGGGAGACTCTGGAACAGGCTACTCAGGGAGGTTCTGGATGCCTCCTGCTTGGGGGTGTTCAAAGCCAGAATGGATGAGGCCTTGAAGAACCAAGTCTAGTTGAGAGGTGTCCCTGCCCACAGCAGGGAGGATGGAGCGGATGATCTCTGAGGTCCCTTCCTGCCTACGCCATTCTATGCATCTATGACGTTACTCACAGTGGTCACCACACTCAAGGGCTGTGTAGCTCAAGCAACCTCTTTGCTACAGAACTCTGAACTGCAAATCTGGGCCTTAGAGGTGTACACAATGAAGGTTCATGAAGAGAGACTCAGGACTATTAAACCTTTCAAGCAGGAAGACTGTTCCCAGTCCACAGGTCCCTCCTCAGCTCCATGACCAGGCACTGCACTTCAGAGGTGTGGAGTTCCATGGGGAGCAGTAGAATCACAGCATCATAGAATCATTTAGGATGGAAATGACCTTTAAGATCATCAAGTCCAACCATTAACCCAGCACCGCCAGGTCACCACTAAACCATGTCCCTCAGCACCATCTACACACCCTTGAAATCCCTCCAGGAATTAGGACTCCACCACTGCCCTGAGCAGTCTGGTTCAGGGCTTGACAAACCTTTGAGGGAAGAGCTTTTAGCTAATACCCAACCTAAACCTCCCTTGGCACAATCTGAGGCCATTTTCTTTTGTCCTATCATCTGTTACCAGGGAGAAGAAAGCAACATCCACCTGGCTCCAAACTCCTTTGAGGAGTTGCTGAAAGCCAGAAGGTCTCCCCTCAGCCTCCTTTTCTCCAGACTAAACAGCCCCGGTTCTCTCAGCTGATCCTCACCAGACTTGTGCTCCAAACCCTTCACCAGCTTCTCAAAACCTCCTTGCCTGCTCTAAGAGCCAACCATTCTCTCTGTTCAGAGAGCAGAACATCCCAAGCACATTCCTCCACACCCTGGTGGGAGATGTCAAGTCTGTCACAGCACTGCCAAGACACAGTTGTATGGAGGGGGTTTGTCCCACGAAGACCTAAACTTCATCTGTCCCCTCCTGCAAGCAGATCTTATCGTGTGACAGACACTCTTCCACAGAGCTTCTCCATCAGCTGCCATCTGAAAAGAGCTGCCAGGCAAGGCAAGGCTGCTTCAGTGACAGCCTCCAGCAAGCACAGATGTCACACGGTGAGGTAAGTTTTGGCTCTGACCTCGACCCAGGGAGCAAGAAGCCTCAGAGCACCCAGCCCCAGGCAGGGGTGGAAGGGTTTGCAGCAGCAGGATCAGGCCGTGTGTATTTTGGGAGCAAGCCCCCTGCCATTCAGGCATTCAATGGCACATTTGTTCTGCTGCTCAGGAAGGAAGCATAATTGCAGTGGCCTCCAGTCTCCAGCTCTTTCAGTCTGTACTTAAAGAAAGAGCAGGGGGAAAGAAAAAAGGACCAAAGCAAGCGAGGCTTCCACAAAAGTCCCTGCACCAGCTTTTAGCTGCTGGGCAAGAGAGGGCCCAGTGCCTGGCTCCTCATTGTCCTCTCTAATTCCTGTTTCATAACAGCAGCCTGGCACTGGGGGCAAAGCACTTCAGGAGGCACAGCAGTTCGGGTGGCTGCACAGCCCTGACCTTCAGCCTCCTGCCTCAGCGCAGTGCTGCAGGTGTGCCACAGCTGCCCAGAGCCGTGCTGCCCACGGAGCCTTCTGTGGGGCAGGCAGTGCTGAGAGCCAACCCAGGCACCCAGCAGGGTTTTGCCTGCTGAGTGCTGCCCAGCACCACTGGCACCCACCACGGGGCTAGAGATGCTCTCTACAGCACACAACTCTCCTTCCAGTCAAGGAGTCACTCCTCTTTCAGCACAGATCTATAGAATCAGAGAATTGTTTGGGCTGCAAAAGTCCTTTAATGTCGTCCAGTCCAACCATCAAGCCAACACCACCACGGCCATTAAGCCATGTCCCAGAGTACATGGGCACACCTTTCGTGAACACCTCCAGGGACAGGGACTCCAGCACCTCCCTGGGCAGCCTGTGCCAATCCCTGACTATAAGGTTACTCCCTGGGCAACATTTTCAAATGCCTTATCATAAGGGGGATTCTGTCACTCTACAGAATCACAGAATGGCTTAGGCTGGAAGGGACCTCGGAGATCATCTACTCCAACCCTCCTGCCATGGGCAGGGACACCTCTCAACTGGATTTGGATGCTCGAGGCCTCATCCAGCCTGGCCTCAAACACTTCCAGGGAGGAGGCATCCACAGCTCTGGGTAACCCATTACAGAGGATCACCACCCTCAGACTGAAGAACTTTTTCCTATGATCAAGTCTAAACCTACCCTCTCTCAGCTTCAAAACATTCCCCTTTGTCCTGTCTCTAGACACCCTTATGAAAAGTCCCTCCCCAGCCTTCCTGTGGGATCCCTTCAGGTACTGGAAGGTAGCTCTAAGGTTCTTCCCAGAGTCTTCCCCTCTCCAGGCTGAACATCCCCAGCTCCCTCAGACTGTCCTCACAGTAGAGCTGCTTCAGCCCTTGGAACATTTTTGTGTCCCTCCTCCAGACTTGCTCTGGTGTCTTTATTAAGCTGTGGACACCACAACTGGATGCAGCATTCCAGGTGGGGACTCAGTAGAGCAGAGTCAGGGGGCAGAATCCCCTCTCTCACTCTGCTGACCACACTCATCTGCCTGCAGCTCAGCACACAGCTGTCTTTTGGGCTCCATGAGGGCACTGCCAGTTCATGGGGAGCATCTCATCAATCAACACCCTCAAGGCAAAATTTTCTTCAGGGTTGCTCTCAACCCACTCTGCACCCAGCCTATCAAGAGGGATTTTTCTCAGAAGCAGTAATAGATGGAGAGCAGGGAAGAGAAGAAATGAATGAACATGGTAATTATTCCCAAAGTTGCAAATAAGGGCAATTCCTCACCCTGGGACAAGTCTGGAACACAAGATTTAAATGCTTAAGGGACCTATTCTCAGAACTGCAGGTAATAGAACAGCTAAAATGTATTTACAGTATCTCACAGGGGATGTCTACTTCTGCTGCTGCTGAGGAATATTCAGCTCCTCATTACACAGTTAAAAGGGTGCCCAAAAAAAAAAAAAAAAGGCAAATTAACAAAGTGTCTTTAATGGTAGCTGGGCCTGGATGCAGAAGCACAGGATCTCTTCTGTCTCACACACCAAGGCATAATGAGACACACAATGAGTGTTGGACTCAAAGATCTCTTTGGGTCCCTTCCAACCCCTGACATCCTATGAACCAGCAGCAACACCCAGCACACAACCACCTAAGCAAACAGCACAACTTAACAACTGGCAAAAAGGAGGCCGGAATGGGAGGTGGGCTAAAGCTCCCTTCTAAGAGGGGGAGGAGGGCAGGTTTCCCTTCCCTAACTTGCCCAGTGCCCGTGAGCCCTGTCTGCCAGCGAACAGACTGCGCCTCAAGTACCCGCCAGCAGAAACAATTTGTCATGTGTCAGATCAAATCAGCTCTTATGAGACCACCGTGCTCCCTGCAGCAGACGGCTGCCAAACTCCAAAGGAGAAATCCAAGAAGCCTAGCTGGCCCCTGGCAGCCCCAAGTGCTCCTGAAGATCAGTACACTTCTCATTTTAGAACACATCAGCACGACACAAGCTGTTCCCGGGCAGCGCTGCCACACGACGCAGCCAGCAACAGCAGCTGCTGAAGCAATTCATAGGCCACAGAATGGGCTGGCTTGGAAGGGACCTTCAAACATCAACCAGTTCCAAACCCCCTGCCATGAGTACAGACACCTCCTACTGCACCAGCTTGCTCAAGGTCCCATCCAACCTACCTTTGAACACTTCCAGGCATAGAAGTCCCTACAACTTCTCTAGGCAACCTGTTCCAGTGCCTCACCACCCTCACAGGGAAGAATTTCTTCCTGATGTCTAATCCTAATCAAGATTCTTCCAGTCTGAAGCCATCACCCCTTGTCTTGTCACCCATGTCTTTGTACAAGGTTCCTCCCCAGCTCTCCTGTAGTCCACTTCATATACTGGCAGGCTGCAAGATCTCCCTGAAACTTTCTCTTCTCCAGGTTGAGCAATCCAAATTCTTTCAGCCTGTCTTTATAGGAGAGGTTTTCTTCATGTCTAACCTAGAAACTACTCTCTTTTAGATTCATAGTCCTTTTTCAAATTCATAGTCCTTTGTTGTTCATTCTTATCACAGCTTCTGGGCCTGTGTCGATCTAGACCTGGTGCTGAGGTCAATCATGGGGCCCCATTTGATGCATGGTCCTGCAAGAATCATTAAAGCGCAGACCCCAGATGTCCATGCAGGGCACATTGTTCTCTCTCTGTTATCCCACTGGGCAGGAGAGCAAGGCCCTATACCTGCTCTGAGCACATCTGCAAGACTGAATTGCGCCAGCCAGTACTCTGGGGAACACAAATCACTTACCTGGTCCTGTAAATACCAGGCTCAAGCACTTTCTGGTCTGTACAGCAGGAAAATTCCTCAGACACCTGGTCCTGATGGAACAAGGTGTTTCATCTGGGATTAGCCACCTGAGCCCTACCACAGCCAGGAAAACCTCCGATTCCACAGAAAATTAATAATGGCCTCAGAAAAGTTGGTCTCCAAGAGGCTTGAGGTTCATGGCTGGGAAGCTTGACCAGCTCAGAGAGGAGGTTGTCTTAACACAAAGTCAAAGGAGAATGGCAGGAGATGCATAGGAAGGACAGGAGAAGCAGCAGACATTGCCTCAAGTCACAGAATCAGAGAACAGCAGAGTGATAGAGGTCCAAAGGGACCTCTGGAGATCATCCAATCCAATGTCCCTGGCTAAAGTTGGGCCCCCACAGCAGCTTGCCCAGGATCACAATGGCCAGGGAGTTTGGAAGCTCTTCAGAGAGTGAGACTCCACAACCTCTCTGGGCAACTTGTTCCAGGGCTCCAGCACCCTCACAGCAAGGAAGTTTTTCCCCCTGGCTTCCACTTAGTGGCTGCTGCTCCTTGTCCTGTCCACTTGGCCTCTTGCCAAGCACTGATCAGATCCCCTCTGGAATTGCTCTTCTCCAGGCTCAGCAGTCCCAGGTCTCTCAGCCTTCCCTCCTCAGAGAAATGCTTCAGGTCCCTTATCAACTCTGTAGCTCTAAACTCACCAAAAAGTGGTGGTGTTCACCAGAACCCATCAGCAAAGCCTGGAGTGACACCACAGAACAACAAAAAGAAGTGAAAAAGGGGACAACCTGGCAGCCTAAAGAGCAAGGGAAGGAGGTGGCATCAGGCACAGGGCATTGCTCTTGGCACTGGTAGTACCAGCATGGATCTCAGCTGGGTTTGTTGCAGCCCTTATTTAAAGATGCCTCATGACAAGCTATATTCAGGCACCATTTTAGCTGCACCAGGCCTCCTCTCCAGCCATGGGGACTGGCATCAAGCCCAGGTCACTTTCTTGTCAGTCTCACTTGGTCAGGATCGCTGTTTCCTAGGAGCATCTCATCCAGTGCAGAAACGAGCAGCAACAACCAGCAGCAGCCAGCACTGCACCGGGAGAGCTGCAAAGCTCTGGTGGAGCTGCTTCCCAGCAAGGAGCAAGCCACAAGACTGTTACTGCAAGGCAGGAGGTGCTAAACCATGATCTGGTGGAGGAGGAGGAGGTTAGCAGACACAAGTCTGTCATTTACAGAGATGCTTTTCAGGCACTTATGGCTGCAGAGACATCAGTTAGGTTCCCACAGCCTCTCCCCACCTTTAAAGGCTCAGCCCAGGTTCCACCCCATGAGCCGCTGGGCACCAACAATATCCCTAAGGGCAAGGAAAAACTGAGTTACAAAGCTGCTGAGGGGCCTGGAGCAGCTCTGTGAGGAGGAAAGGCTGAGAGCCCTGGGGCTGGTGAGCCTGGAGAAAAGGGGATCTGGTCAATGCTTAACAACAGCTAAAGGGTGGGAGCAAGAGCCTGGGGCCAGACTCTTGCCAGTGGTGCCCAGAGACAGGACAAGGGGCAATGGGCACAAACCAGAAACCAGAAGGTTACATCTGAACGTGATGAGAAACTTGTTTGGTGTGAGGCTGTGCTGGAGGGCTGGAGCAGGTTGCCCAGACAGGTTGTGGAGTCTCCTATTGAGATTTTCCCATCTCACCTGGGCATTGTGTTCCTGGGCAAGCTGCTGTGGGTGCCCTGCTTTAGCACTGGGGCTGGACTGGATGACCTCCAGAGGTCACTTCCAATGCCTACCATGCTCAGATTCTGGGATTCTCTGACTCACCTTGAGTCAGCCAGCAGTGAGCACAGCCACAACCTGCCCTGGTCAGGATCCACAGGTGGCTACAGGCTAAGCAGGCAAAGCTTCAGGCATCAGAACAGGACATGGCTTGAGTTCACAGCTCTGAATAGAGGATGCTGGGGTCCTCCTCTGAAAACCTGACCTTTTTCCAGCTTCTGACTTGGAGAGATTTCAGAGAGAAATCAAAGAGCTGCAGTGCTGCAGGACCAGGACACCCCCACCAATTCCCTCGGCAAATCCCTGTTTTTCCTAAACAACAGACAATTTCCCAACCAAGAGACAACAACCTCCAAGACAGTCACCAGGAACCAGTCAGACTCCAACGATCCCCCAGCCAGCAGCCTCACTCTGCTCAAGCAAGGCTCTGTCCAAGACCAAACAAAGAAGCCCATTTACATCACCACCAATTAATTTCTGTACCCCTAGAAAACTTGTCCAAGTGCCATTATGATTTCCAGCAGCCTTCTGCTGACGTTGAGCAGATTTCCAAGCTTCCCTGCATGAATTTTGTACTTGATTATTCATGCTCACTGGGAGAAAAGGAATGAAAGGTTCTCAAGAGCCACTTGTTTATTCCTGACTTGGGTACAACAACATCATTTTCACCTCCCAAGTGGCTGACACATTTCACATGCAACCTAGGTTTGTTTGCTGGAATTGGTGACCTTTAAGGTCTCCTCCAACTCAAACCATTCTATGATTCTGTGACCCTGGTGAAGACACATCTGTACCAGCCACAATGCCAGCAGTATGAGGGAGATGATACTGCTCATCTGCTCTACTCTCACGAGACTTCAACTGCAGCACTGCACCCAGTTCTGGTGCCCCCAGCGTAAGAGGGACATGGAACTGTTAGAGCAGGTCCAGAGGGAGGACACAAAGATCATCAGAGAGCTGGAGAATCTCCCCTATGTGGGCAGGCTTACAGAGCTGTGGCTGTTCAGCCTGGAGAAGAGAATGCTCCACGAAAACCTTAGAGTAGCCTTCCACTACCTGAAGGGGGCTACAGGACAGCTGGGGAGAGATTTTTGACAAGGGCTGAGAGTGAAAGGACAAGGGACAGTGGCTTTGAGCTGTCAGAGGGGAGATTGAAACTGGAGAGGAGGAAGAAATTCTTCGCAGTGAGGGTGGTGAGACACTGGCACAGGTTGCCCAAGGAGGTTGTGGATGCCCCCACCCTGGAGGTGTTCAAGTCCAGGTTGGATGAGGCCTTGAGTGACCTGGGCTGGTAGGAGGTGTCCCTGCCCATGGCAGAGGGTCGGAACTGGATGATCTTTAAGCTCTCTTCCAACCCAAACCATTTCTGCGATTAAGCAACAACACAAAGTAAGCACAGAGCACACAGCGCAACTTAGATCACCCAAGACTCCTGCTGGAGGCTTCCCACAGTGCAACAGTTTATTTTGTGGGCAGAAAGAGATCAAGCAAATTAATTAAGAATAAAAAAAAACAACAAAACAAAAACCTTCCCCTCAAGTGAGTAACTGCACTAAAGCTGCATTCGTGGGCAGGCCAAGTACATTCTAGGGGTTATACATTTTCCCTTCCCCAGTCTTGCAGAAGAAAATGGAGTGTCTTTGTTCTGTATGCACATTGTCCAGCATTTGTTACTGTCTGTCTATTGATGCTTGCTTGAAAAACAAAATTTAATTAAACCCCACAGTAGTGCTGAGCCTGGCTTTGAAATACGCCCGCATTAGGGGATCATTATGGTGAGTGAAATACAGCTTCAGAGCCTATCCCTCAAACCACGGCCCCCAAAAACATTCACAAATTAAATAATACTCTTGCAGGGAGAAATTAAAAGACACAGTGTTTAGCAAGGGCAAAGAGATGTTTACAGATGAAATCTGAAATGAGATGTGGAGGCAATGAGGCAGAGAGGTGCTGCAGGGCTTTTTCCAGGCCGGGTAGAGGCAGTTCTCCACCTACCACAAACTAGATTAAAAGCTGTGCTAGTATCAGGCAGGCAGAAAGGGCAGTGGTCTCAAGCACAAGGAGGTTTTAGGTTTTGGGGTGCTCCTCTGCATGGAGGACAGCCCAAGGCACCTGCACATCCTTTGGAAATCCAGCCAGGACCACACCAGCCATAAGGAAGCAAATCCTTGCAGCTGGTTTGGAGCAGCGAACATCAAGAGTCTCAGGGGGACTGAGATGCAGCAAGGTGCTGCTGGGGCAGGGTAAGACACGCTGGAGCACATCCAGAGAAGGGCAATGAAGCTGGTGAAGGGTCTGGAGAACAGGGCTGGGGAGAAGCAGCTGAAGAAACTGGGGCAGTTTAACCTCATGGCTCTTTACAGCTACCTAAACGGAAGTTGGAGTGAGGTGGGGGTTGGCCTCTTCTCCCTAGTATCACGCGACAGAATGAGAAGAAAAGGTCTGAAATTGTGCCAGGGGATGTTTATATTGGAGATCAGAAACAATTTCTTTGCTGCAAGAGAGGTCAGGGATTGGCACAGGCTGCCCAGGGAGGTGGTAGAGTCCCCATCCCTGCAGGTGTTCAAGAAATGTGTGGACATTGCATTCGGGGCCATGGTTTAATGGCCATACTGGAGTGGAGTTGACAGTTGGACTGGATGATCTCAGAAGTCTTTTCCAACCAAAACAGTTCTCTGATTCTATGACACAGTGCTAACATTTACAGGGAGGAGAAAAGCAAAGGGAGCTTTGGTTTCTCGGGGTAAGCACAAGCGGGTTAGTGAGTCAGCACCGGTCATGGCAGCAAGGTCTGATGCTGAGCAAAGCAAAGCAATGTGTTAAAAAGCAAGGAAATATTACATGAGCCTTACAGCTCAGGTTTGGAGAGATTCAAGACCTGTCTTTTCCTTAGTAGCATCTGAAGGGCTGCCAAGTGTTCTTTGACAAATTATTTACTCTGAGAAATCATTTTTCCTAACCCAGTGCAGCCCATTCCTACATCCCTCTTCCCATGAGCCTGGAAAAGGCTGGGCCCTGCAGCTCCTGCAGCGCCACCTCCATGGTGATGAAGGTCCAGATTCCAGCAAGAAGGCAAACTTCCCCAGAGGAGAGGTTGAGGACGGCAGAGCTCTCACTGGTGTAGGGCCTGGGAAAGGTGCACTGCGAGTGCCAAGCATGTGCACTGCTGCCAGGCAGGGCTTTGGTGGACAGCAGAGCCTGCCAGCCTATGAGCCAGCTGGAAATGAAGAAGAAAATCTGGCAAGGGCACCTCTGGATCCACTTTACAGGAAGACAGTAAAAGATTCACAGCTGCTGCCCATGTCAGGGATCAAGCAGCCGACAGCCAAATTCCCGTAGGTCCTCCTCAGTTCTCATCAGTATGCTTAATCCATTACTGAGAGGAAAAAGGGTCAGCCTGGCATCTAATCATTAAAAGCTGTCAACTCCCAACCTATGAAGAGCTTCCGCTAAGGAAAGGATCCTTCCCTGTGCACCAGAAACTCCCCATCACCTTCACCTCACACAATCAGAAAGAACAGCTGTGGGTGATCCATTATGCATCACCTTATCAGTTCTACAAAGCCAATACACCGTAGGATACAAGACAAGGTTGGACAAAACCTACTGGAACAGAGGAAATGCAGCCCAGAATCCTTCCTAAAGAAAAGCTGTGGTGGTGAAGAGGCACTGGGATTGACAGAGCTGGCACACATAGCATCATAGAATTGGTTAGGTTAGAAAAGACCTTTCGGATCATCCATTCCAACCATTCTCTAACTTTACCAAGGCTGGGGATAAATCATGTCCCTCAGCACCACATCTCTGCTTCTTTGAAAGGGATGGGTGCTGGTCAACAGCCAGCTGAAGACAAGCCAGAGTGTGCCCAGGTGGCCAGGAAGGTCACCAGCATCCTGGTCTGGATCAGGAACACTGTGGCCAGCAGGACCAAGGCAGTGATCAGCCCTATACTCAGCACTGCTGAGGCCACACCTTGAGTACTGGGTTCAGTTTTGGGCCCCTCACTTCAAGCAGGACATTGAGGGGTTGGAGTGGGTCTAGAGAGGGACAAGGTGAAGGGTCTGGAGAATAGGGCTGGTGAGGAGCAGCTGAGGGAACTGAGGTTGTTTAGTCTGGAGAAAAGAAGGCTGAGGGGAGACATCATGGCTCTCTACAGCTACCTAAAAGGAGACTGGAGTCAGATGGGGCTCAGTGTCTTCGCCCAAGTAACAAGTGGAAACAAGTGGACAAGAGGAAACAGCCACAGTTTGCATCATGAGAGGTTTGGGTTTGACAGGAACAATTTCTTCATGGAAAAGTTTCTCAAAGACTAAATCAGGTTGCCCAGGGCAATGGTGGAGTCCCCATCCCTAGAGGGATTTAAGTATGTGGTGCTGAGGGCCATAGTTCAGTGGAGACCTGGCAGTGCTTGGACTCACTGACCTTAAAGATCTTCTCCAACCCAAAGAATTCCCTGGCTCTATGACTCTACAGCTCACCAGCACTCTTCTCCATCTCTGAACCCACCAGAAGTGAGGTCCAAACCTTTCAAATGGACCAGACTGGCAAGCTGCTGGAGGAAAGGAGAATGGAATTGTCTGATATGGAGAAGAGGCTGCAGCCCAGACACCTCTGACCGTGCTCTGCTTCTGCAGCTGAAGGTTAAACATCTCCTTTGCACTAATTCCTGGCTCTGCCTCTCTCCAAAGTCACACCAGGTAATTAGAATCATTAGAACTATTATTAGACCACAATATTATTATAGCATTTTTGCTACACTTGACATCTGTTGGCTGATAGATTTAACTGGTACATAAGAAATAACTGCACGTAGATTTCTGGTAAGTGAGCACCGCCACGGAAGGCATTAAAACATTTGTTGTGTGGAAAAAAGTTCATTTTCTGGAAGCAGGCTTGAAATAAAACTGCTAAAATTAAGTTAAACCTTTAAAAACTCTCATTAGTGAAACTATTTGGGTTTCATATAGGCAGGCATTTAAAAAAATCCTGATTTTAGATGCTTAAAAGGTATGTGCCTGGCCTAGATCAAGACAAGCATCTTCTCCCCACCTATTCCAGGGCTCCAGAGGTTTCTAAATCCTCCTTCCACCTTCCTTTTCTTCTCTCTGCTGCCCAAATAATGCAAAAACTGGCTAAGAGTCTGACAGCACAGAGAAGCAGCATAATCAGGACTCTTACAACTTGCCCACTGGAAATCCTATGGAATTATCAGCACGCACACACCTAGAATGCAACACAGCTTCTGGCATCCCAGGAAGCCCAAAGGGCTTTGCGAACTGGGCTCAGGATGTGATTGATCCACCACTGAGATTCAGCTGCAATCCAGTGTGGAACAAAACTTTCTACCAGTGTTTCACTACAGCATGCAGCTCCCCAGAAAGAATCACAGAATGGTCTGGGTTGAAAAGGACCTCCAAAGGTCACCCAGTCCAACTTCCCTGCAGTCAGGAGGGACATCCTCAACTAGATCAGGTTGCCCAGAGCCCTGTCAAGCCTCACCTTGAGTATCTCCAGGGATGGAACCTCAACTACCTCCCTAGGCAACCTGTTCCAGTGTTCCACTACCCTCATAGTAAAGAACTTTTTACTAGCATCCAATCTAAATATGTTCTGCTCTAGTTTGAAGCCATTGTCCCTTGTCCTGTCACGGTAGGCCTTTGCCAACACCCTTCTTGTAGCCCACTTCAGGTACCAGCAGGTTGCTCTGAGGTCCCCCCCAAGCCTCCTCTTCTCCAGGCTGAACAACCCCAGCTCCCTCGGTCTGTCCTCATAGCAGAGGTGCTCCAACCCCCTGATGGTTAGACACCTCCAGCTGCCAGCCTTCAGAGGAGGAAGAGATAAAAACTACAGGGAAACCTTGTGTTGCCCTTGAATTCAGTGGGGCCCAAACTTCACCCCACAGCTGCACCCTTGGGTACAGAGGCTGGAAGCACACTTCAGAAAAGAACCAAGCTCTCAAAATCCAAAAAGCTGAAGACAGTAGCTCGGTACTTACAGAACTCCGAGGCAGTTAGCGCTAATGCTCTTTGGACAGTGATGTTTTCTCCACTTCAATGGATTTCAGTTGAAGTAAAGCTTAGCTTGTGCTGAGGTGGTGAGTGGTAGAGCCTTGGTGGAACGAGGTGTCCTGCAGCTGCTCCCTCAGTGACATGCTGTTGAGAGATAAAAACTAGTGTAATTAATTTTTCCAGAGCATGTCTGTTTTATTTTCTTCCCCCAGAGCAGAACAACCACACAAGGAACTTGGAATTGCTTGAGGAAAAAAAAAGTATTTTTACTACCTTAGTCAGATATAGACAAGCCCAACTCTCGCTGAGGACAGACCTGCAGAGAAGCAAAGGGGAGCAGGACACTGCATAGATGGGTCCCCCCTTTGCTACCAAAGTCAGACACCTGGGGGGGGGTGTTCTCAGTGGAAAGCAGGGCTGAGGGACCTGAGGGTTGCCTCTGAATAATGCTGGTCTCAATGACCAGCTGCTGAGAAGCCCCAGACAAACAAAACAGGAAGTCTCTTGAAAATCACCTGAGTCTTCAGCAACGGGGCACAAATCCCCCTCACCAGAGCTCTGCCATACCTCCAATCAGCACGGTGGCGTTAAAGCAGAATTTCTCTGTCCTTCCCCCACTCCCAGGCAGACCAGAGAGCTCCACCCTAACAAGTTGCCTTGGTTTGTCCTTTTCTTAGTAATGAGGTACAGTGCTCATTACTAAGAAAAGGACAAACCAAAGCAACTCTCATGAACGCACTTTAGGGGTAGCTTTCAATGATTCCCTGTCACAGCCAGAGAAAACCTCACGTACCAGCCCTCAGAGCTTAGTCCAGGAATGCTTCTATTCATCCTTTTCATTAATGGCCTGAAGAATAGAAGAGAAAGTACTTTTCTAAAAGCTGAAAGGATGCCCAGCAGCTAAAAGCTTGAAGCACTCCAGAGGTCATGATCAGAATTGATAAACTGAAGAAAAGTTCCCAAACCAGCCATGAATCAATAAAAAGAAAAAAAAAAAGAAAGAAAACAACGCAAAGACCTGCTCTTAGAAACAGCAAAACCAGAGATCAAGCACACAAACACAGCATGGGGGGAGCCTCTCTGGACACAGGTCCCCAAGCAAAATCAGACTGAAAATGTGGCCTCTGCCAACACTGTGACACTACAGCTCCAGCTGCAAAGTGCTAAACGTCATTCTCTGATTTAAGAACAGCAAATTCCTAGTTCAGGACTGGGAGGCCATGCTGGGTGCTAGGTATCACCTCTATGAAAGTCACAGACAACTTGAGGGGGTCTGGGCAACGAGCAGCCAGCAGCTGTTGGAGGGTTTCTCCATCCCGGCTCCACTCCAGGGTCATTACCAGCATTTAACAGCACTCACCAGGACAATCAAATCTTCTGAAGGCAGGAGGCAAAGTGTCCTCTTCAATTTTCTGCCAGGGCCATCCAGATGAGGTGCCAGGCTCTCTGAGACCAGGATATCAACATGTCTCAGAGGGAACTTGCCTCCATCTGCACTGACACCCACTGCTGCCCAACCTGGAGCTGAGCATCTCCCGCCCAGCCTCAGGACAGAGACATGGAGGAGGAGGCTTTTCCAGCCCTGCATTTCGTTTCAGCATCCTCCATCTGGCCCCTCCTACACAGCTAGAGCAGCGACATCTCAGAGCTCAATTACCAGCCTTCTCTTCCCCAAAACACAACAGAGCTCCTCATGCTGCCCAAGGGGCACCCACACAGCAGAGCAGCCAGAAGGATCTGAGTCTTCACTGCCTTTCATAAACGAAGCTCCACAGTTCCAATTGCCACCAAGCTCCTTTGGTATTGAAGATATTGCACGTGGGGAAGGACAAAGCTTCCCACGTCTCACAGAGTCAACCAGGTTGAAAAAGACCTCTAGGGTCATCAAGTCCAACCTATCACCTTCTAATTACCTAACTCATGGCACTAAGTGCCTCATTCAATCTTCTTTTAAACACCTCCAAGGATGGGGACTCCACCACCTCCCCGGGCAGCCCATTCCAATGCCAACCACTCTTCTTCCTAATGTCGAGTCTGAACCTGCCCTGGCACAGCTTGAGGCTGTGTCCTCTTGCTCCATCACTGGGTGCCTGGGAGAAGAGACCAACCTCACCTGGTTACAACCTCCTTTCAGGTAGCTGTAGAGAGCAATGAGGTCTCCTCTTAGTCCAAAGCACCTCACCCACCTGTGTGACAGGCTGTAGTCCCTATGGGTCACTACCCAGCCCAGCCAGCAAAGCCCAGCCTGAGGAATGTGAGGTGATGATTGTGGAAAGCAGTGGCAGGAAGAGGGGTAGTGGCTTTAAGCTTGAGGAGAGCAGATTTGGAATGGATCTTAGGAAGAAATTCTTTCCAGTAAAGGTGGTGAGATACTGGACCAGGCTGCCCGGGGACATTGTGGATGCCCCCTCCCTGGAGGTGTTCAAGGCCTTAAGCAACCTAGGCTGGTGGGAGGTGTCCCTGTCCATGGCAGGGGGATTGGCACTCGGTGATCTTTGAGGTCACTTCCAACCCAAACCATTCTATGAACTCCACAAAACCATTTAAATGAGGGGTTTCAAAGCAGGGCAGAAAAGAGGATGCCAAAGCCCATCTACAGCCTCTGAGAGAAATCCACCAAGAGGATAAAATTTTACTCAAAATTTCCTGAAAGGAGGTTAGAATGAGGTGGGGTCATTCTCTTCTTCCAAGAAACAAGCAGTATGAAAAGAGGCAACAGCTTCAAGTTGCACCAGAGGACATTTAGCCTGGACATTAGGAATAACTCCTTCACTGAAAGGTTTGTCAAGCCCTGGACCAGGCTGCTCAGGGCAGTAGTGGAGCCACCATCCCTGGAGGGATTTAAAAGCTCTGTGGATGTCATGCTGAGGGCCATGGTTTAGTGGTGTTCTGATGATGCTATGGTGGAGGGCAGTGGTGGAGCCACTATCACTGGAGGGATTTCAAAGCTCTGTGGATGTGGTGCTGAGGGCCATGGTTTAGTGGTGTCCTGATGGTGCTGGGTTAAGGGTTGGACTGGATGATCTTAAAGGTGGCTTCCAACCCAAATGATTCTATGACTGTACGAAAAGCAGGGTTTAACTTCCAGGAACACTTAAGATTTCCCAGTGACTCAAGAGGATTTGGGAGGCATTTGAGTCAGAGCTTCAGATGCAGGCTGCCTGGTGAACCACAGCCAGGGGGGAGATCTGACAAAGCCTTCGTTAGCATGCACTGTCTCCTTTCACAGGGCTGTTTCCCAGAAGATCCCCAGTGTTGTGTCATTCTTCACTTCAAGTGCTAAGAATATCTGTGCATTAATAAAAAAAATAGTAACTAGCTTTAGAGGGAACTCATCAACAAAGTGCTCAACCCATCTCAATTAAAGCTGATTCACCTACCTCACGAGCGCAAGTTAAACATTAGTTCTCGAGGGGGAAAGCTGAGTGGTAAGAGAGCTGAGGTGGGTGACAAAAGCCACAGAGGAAGTCAGCAGAGAGGATTATCACATAGAAAGGCTGACTATTATCCCTAAATTTATCCCAATAATCCACTGCCCTGCCAATTCCCAGGGTAGAGTTGGTGTGCTTTCAACCACACCTGCCCAGCTTGGCCACAGCTCTATTTATGTAGCTTTCTATTTCCTGGCCACATTAAGAGCAGACAGAGAGTCTGGGGGTGCTGGAGGGTTTTACAGGTAGTTTATTCCGCAGGCTAACTAAATTCTCAACTGTGAAAAAGAAGGTGGTGGTAGCACCTGCATTGCTTTAGGGGACAGAGACAGTGCTGTGGGTTCCAGGGTGATTCTGACAATGCACTAGGAGTTGACAGTTTCCATAGAATCACAGATGAACATATGTTGAAAAAGACCTTCAGATGGTTGAGTCCAAGTGTTAACCCAGCACTGCAAGGTCTCCACCTAAACCATGGCCCTCTGCACCACATCCGCATGGCTTTAAAATTCCTCCTGGGGACAGTGATTCCGCTATTTACCCAGACAGCTTGTGCCAGGCCTTCACAATCCTTTCCATGAAAATCATTCCTCAGGTCCAACCTAAAGTTCTCCTGGTGCAGCTTGAGGTCATTTCCTCTTGTCCTGTTTCCTGGGAAAAGAGACCAACCCCTACCTTGCTCCAGCCTCCTTTCAGGGAGTTGTAGAGAACAATGAGGTCCGTCCTCAGCTTCTTCTCCAGGCTAAACAACCTCAATTCCCTCAGCTGCTCCTCATCAAATATGTTCTCCAGACCCTTCATCAGCTTCCCTGCCCTTCTCTGGACCCACTCCAGCCCCATGACATCCTTCTTGGACCAAGGTGCCCCAAGACTGAATCCAGTATTTGAGGCATGGCCTCAGCAGTGCTGAGTACAGGGGGACAATCACTGCCCTGATCCTACTTATTTCTGTAACAGACAGATATTTGTACCCCTTTCAATCTAGTAAACACATGGCCACCTATGCAGCAGACCCCAGGAACTTGCTCTCACCTCCTTTAGCTGCACTTCTACATGAAGTGTCAGGGCAAGGTTTTAAATGCTTCCATCATCTAAGCACCTGCAAAATCCCAACACAGCCCAGGGTGGTCATTTTAAGGCAGAGCTGGGGAAATGGAGAAGGGAAAGGAAAAAAAAAAAAAAGTCTATTCCTTAATAACGCTACTCCCAGAGCACAGAATTAATTCGAGAGGCTCCCAGGGAGCAGAAGCACTGCGGCAGCCTTCAGTAAACGCTGGGGTGTGTCAGCAGCTTTTCAGCCACGGACTTCTCCGCACTTGAAAAACGTTTCCTGCCAGGACTGTGTGCCGGAGCAGGCTCCTCAGGCAGGCAGCTCTGCCAGCAGAAGTGCCTGCGCAGAGCCCACTCCTTCGGCAAAGCAAATTAAAGCGTATCCGTGGAGTTGTTCTGCGCTTTCTGCCTGCGAGCCAGATTTTTGTACCGGGTTAGTAACTATCAGCAAAACACTGCAAAATAAATAACTCGCCACCGAAGAAACTGCATCTACAGAAGTTGGGAAGTGTAAGCTTGGGCCATCTTGAGAGGCGGGTAGTGTTGATTATTTGTCAGAGATGACTTCTCTCCCCAGCGTTAGTCAACCGCCCAAGTTAAACATTTTAAGGCAGGATTCCAGAGAGTGTTTATATACAAAATCTCATTTGCTCAGTTTGCGCTCCCTGGCTTTGTGCAACATGTAATTTCACTCCTTCTCAGGCAAAAGGCAGCCATATGCAACCCTGTCGCAAATAATTAAACAGCTCGAAAACTCAGGGCCCTTCTTGCCACGTGGAGGAGAAAAAAAAAAAAATCAATCTATTTTAACGTCCCAGAGCTACAGCCCAGCGGTACCAGGACGCTTCGATTCCCTCCACTGCCCACCTGCAGAGAGAGGCCTTGAGGTCTCCCAGCCCATGCTCACGCTCAGGGCGGAGGCCAAACTGCTCCCGGTTTGTTGTCTCTGTAATGGAACCCCTTCGGTAAGGGCTGCCCAGGCACCGTGGGCAGGCACCTGCCACACAGCCCTGACTTGCGGTCGCTTCAGAAGAGGAGGCCCGGGCAGCTGCCCTTACCGCCGGGCCTGAGGCGCGCCGAGTAGCCCGGCCTTGAGCCAAACGCCACCGCTCCGCCTCAGAAGCGGCTCCCCGGGGCCCGCTCGGTGGGGAAGCACCACGGCGGGCAGCCAAGGCCTCGCCGCCGGCTCCTCTCCAACGAGGGCACCGGCGGGACGCGCTCAGGCACGGGAGGCAGCGTCCCAGCCCCACAGGACCCGTGCTCGGCCATGCGTCTCGGTGCACAGCCCCGACCCGGGCCACAGGCTTCCCTGCAGCGCCCCGAGCCCGCGCCCCCTCCCGGCACTCACCGCTCCGCACCGCGCAGGCGCCGCCGCGACCCGCCCCGCCCGCCGCTGGCCACGGCAAGGACCCGCCCCCGGGACCGCCCCGCCGAGTCCTGAAATGGCGGAGGTGGAGGCCCCTGCTAAAGCAGGGCGCACAGAGCAGCTCGCCCGGGATCACAAGGGCCAGGCGTGGTTGGAAGCTCTCCACAGGAGGAGACTCTACAGCCTCTCTGGGCAGCCTGCTCCAGGCCTCCAGCACCCTCGCACCAAACACTTTTTCCTCCTGCTGAGATGGAACCTCCTGAGTTCCAGTTTGTTCCCACTGCCCCTTGTCCTCTCACTGGGCACCACAAGAGTCCAGCCCCATCCTCATAGCCCTCACCCTTTATCTCTTGCTGAGCGCTGATCAGATCCCCTCGGGCTGCTCTTCTGCAGGCTTTCAGCCTCTTGTCACAGGGCTGCTCCAGGCCCCTCAGCAGCTTTGTAGCTTCCAGTGGACTCTCTCCAGTATTTCCATGTCTCTCAAACTGTAGAGCTCAAACTGGACCCAGTGCTCCAGATGTGACTTTGCCAGGGCTATGGGGCAAGTGAAACACCCTCAACCTGCTGGGCACACCCTTCATGCACCCCAAACCCTCAGCCTGCCTCACCATAAGGGCACAGTGCTGGCTTATGGTGAACTTGTCCACCAGTGCTCCCAGGTCCTCCTCAGAGCTGCTTCCCAGGCCAACCCCTCACCTGTACCAGTGCATGGAGTTAACTTCTCCCCTAGGTGCAGGTTCCATAGGGGTAGGTTCCTTACGCTTGCCTTTGTTGACCTACTGGACTCTCTTCAGTAGCTCTCTTGAACTGAGGAGCACAGAACTGGACACAGTGCTCCAGATGTGGCCTCACCAGGGAGGAAGAGAATCTCCCTCAGCCACAGGATAATGTGAGGTGGAGAAAGTCCAGAGAAGGGCTGCCAAGGTGATTCAAGGACTGGGAGGCTGCCATGGAAGGAAAGACTGAGAGGACTGCATTTGTTCAGCCTGGAGAAAAGGTGCCTGTGGGGAGGCCTTATCACCATGCTGCAGCATTGAAGGGGTGCCCCACAAAGAGATGGAGACTCCCTTTTCAAAGGGTCACATGGAGAGATGAGGGCTGATGAGCACAATCTAACTGAGGAGATGCCAGCTGGCCACCAAAGGAAAAATCGTCAGCCCAAGGGCAATCAACCACTGAAATAATCTCCCCAGGGAAGTGGTGGAGTCTTAGCTCTGGGCACCTAAGATGCAGCTGGGCAGGGGCTGAGCCAGCTTGTCTAGGCTGTGCTTTTGCCAGGGAAGGATGGACCAGAGGATCTTTCAGGTCCCTTCCAGCCATGGGATTCTATGGAATCCACTCACCCTGAAGGAGGGACTGGCTGGCTGACATTTCAGTATGGTATCAGTTTCAGTGGAAAAGCGTAAAATAAAAAGCTTTTCTGAGTGACATCTACTTTCTTTTAAGGTGCCCTTACACTGCATCTGTCTGGGTGCAGACTCTGAGTGCCACAGCCCTTGCTCATTGTGCAGCATCCCTTGGGCTTATGTGGGATCACCTTGCCACACTCGCCCTCCAGAGAGCCCTGGGATACAGGCAGCAGTTGCCTTTGCTGGGGGAAACTGGAGGGGCACAGGGACAGCCCTGAGACCCCAGATATCAGCAGTGCAGCCAGGAAAAGATGCCTGGACCTGCGGGTCTTCCCTGCCAGGGCAGCCGGTCACGGGGCAGCCTGCTCCAGCCTGTACCCACCTGTAGTTGTGTTCCCTGAGCTCACTCTGTCCCCTGCACCAGAAGAGTAGTGGAGAAGGAGGTGGTGAGAACTGCAAGGTTCATGAGATGCTGTTGGCCTTACACATTGCATCTTCCCTGCCACTGGCTGCTTCAGCACCCCCTTTATTTTTCACACATTTTGAGGGAAGTAGCAAAGTTTCAGGTGAGTACCAGAGTGTTAATTCACAGCCCTGGCACCTAAAGTCCCCTGGACCATGCTGAAGAAGAGGTGAGAAAGGCTGGAAGGCACAGGGGCTGCCGCAGGCGTGAGCCTACGGGTCCCTTCTGCCTCGTTAGCTCACAACACCACACTGATTGAAATTGGGTGCCAAAGCGTTTCCCACCCCTCTCCTTGCTGGTGAGTGAGCATGGCATTGCAGAAGTGACAGAAAAGCCACGGCCATGAGCTGTGCAGCCCTCCTCCTTGCCCAGGGCTGGACTGAGCAGCTGGTGCACGAGGATGCCCACAGGATGCACCATGAACCAGGCAGTGGCCAAAAACCACCCTGCCAGCCCCCCGCAAATTAAACCTGTGATGCTTGATTATCTAGGGAAGGATGCTCAGTGACAACCAAAGGGATGACAGGGAACCAGCAAGAAGCTGCGTGCTCACTGCCCCTGGGCCAGTGTCCCCATGGTTCCACCCAGCCGTGCACCTTTGCTGCTGGTACTCAAAGATTCTGGAGGCAGGAGGTTGACTGTAAACAAATCTCAACTCTTCTCTTCTAGTAAGTCGAATGTTTTCAGTCTTCCCAGGCTGGATGTCGACACCTCAAAAATCAGAGTCTGGAAGCAAAACTCATGAAGCCCACCAGGAGTGATCCACAGAACCACTGAGGTTCATGATTTTTGTTGGGGTTTATGGGTTTGCAGGCATCTGGATGATTCCTGGCAAGACCTAGCTCCTAGCCTTTGGACCTATGAAAGCACTGCCAGACTCCAGCCTCCTCCTCCTCCCTTTGGGACCTGGTTGCCTCAGCTCCCAGAGCAACATTGCTACCACCTCATCTCACCAGCTCTGTGCAAACCCTGCCGTGGTCTCTCCAGTGGGGCAGATGAGCTGGATCTTCCCCAAAGCTGGGTCTTCTGAGCTCTTCCACTTGTGGAACAGCACTGACAGGATGAGGAGGCATCTTCCTGAAGCCATGGTGAGCCTCCTCTTTCAGGTACAGCACTAAAGCTACCCTTCATGCTCCAAACCCAAGGTCAGCAGTCACAAAACCATTGAATCATGGAATTGTTTAGGCTGGAACAGACCTTTGAGATCATTGAGTCCAACCATTAACACAGCACTGCCAACTGCACAGCTAAACCATGTTCACACAGCTCTTAAACCCCTTCATCGGCTTCACCACTGCCCTGGACAGCCTCTTCTAGGCTGTGACAAACCTTTTGGGGAAGAAATCACTCCTAGTGTCCAACCTAAGCCTCCCCTGGCACGACCCAAGTTCATTTCCTCTTGCCCTGTTGCTTGGAAGAAAAGACCAACCCCACCAAATCCTCACAAGGATTTTTAGAGAGCTATGAGGTCTGCCCTCAGCCTTCTCTTCTCCACACTAAACAACCCCAGGTCCCCGAGCTGCTCCTCACCAGCCCTGTTCTCCAGACCCTTCACCAGATTAATTGCCCTTCTCTGGATATGCTCCAGCATCTCAGTGTCCTTGCTGTGAGGGCCCCCAAACTGAACCTGGTATTCAAGATGCGCAGCCTCACCAGTGTACATGGGTACAGTCCCCAACATGGTCCTGCTGGCCACACAATTGCTAATCAGGTCAGGATGCTGTTGGCCTCCTTGGCCACACTGCAGTCAGGCAGCTCTGGATCCAAACATCAGGCTGGGGGACAAGGAACAGGAGCCTCTCCCTGACCAGCCTCAGGGCCCCTCAACAGCCCCAGGTGGTTTGGGAAGTCTCCCTGAGGTGCTGTGTCCATCAGAGTGCTGCATCCTGAGGCAGTACCAGGTTAATCCCACAGTCTGAGACTGCTCACACATCAAAGGGATGAGAGAACAGGCTCTGCATGCATTACCTTCTGCATTTGGAGTTCTTCTGTTTGATCTGATAGGCTGGAGGTCTCTTTTCAAAGGTATTAGAGAAAAGGGGTGTGAGAGAGTAATTTAGGGCTGGGAGTAATCTTTCATCAATGTACTTAAAGACAATCACAGCGCTAGGAGGGAGGCCTAATTGTGGAGTTGTGTAATTAGTTTTTATGTCACTGCAATTATTCTGTTGGCTACATATAAAGAACATGGCAAAATGCAGCACTTAATTTTAAATCAAGACTTGATTCTCTTTTAGTAGGTAATTGATGTTGATCACATCACTTAGCAGCAACTATAAAATGTTCTGTTTAGATTGCAAGAGGATGGAGAAAAGGCCTAAGCAGATAGGTAATTGATGGACTGCAAGCTGCTTCGGGGGGGAGGCAGCCTTAATCCCTCAGACTTCAGCTCTCTTTGTTTGCAGACACTTCACAGAATTGACAGGGTTGGTAGGGATCTCAAGGATC